>QLTV01004265.1:212111-253010 GCA_003457575.1 Thermophis baileyi | reverse complement strand
AATTTAACACACCTGCTCCCCCTTCACACCTGAGACCTTGTACCACTAACGAGTCACATGACACCAGGGAGGGAAAATGGCTACTTGGGCCCCATTTGGACATTATCACTTAGGGGTGTACTCACTTTTGTTGCCAGCAGTTTAGACATTAATGGCTGTGTGTTGCATTGTTTTGAGGGGACAGCACATTTACACTGTTATACAAGCTGTATACTCACTACTTTACATTGTAGCCAAGTGTCATTTCTTCAGTGTTGTCACATGAAAAGATATACTTAAATATTTACAAAATGTGAGGGGATGTACTCACTTCTGTGACATACTCTCTCTCTCTCTCTCTCTGGATAGATAGATAGATAGATAGATAGATAGATAGATAGATAGATAGATAGATAGATAGATAGATAGATAGATAGATAGATAGATAGATAGATAGATAGATAGATAGATAGAGATAGAGATAGAGATAGAGATAGATATATAAATATATAGATATATAGATATATAGATATGATATATAGATATATAGATATAAACAAGAGCTGAGCATGTCAGATGAAACATAAAAGTTGAATGCAGTCGGAATACGGCATAGGTAGTCCTTGACTTACAACCGTTCGTTTAGTGACCATTCAAAGTTATAACGGTTTTTGAAAAAAGAGACTTATAACCTTTTTTTCTTGCTTATGACCATTGCAGCAGCTCCATGGTCACATTTGGCAAGTGACTCACTTTTATGACAGTTGCACTTTTAAGACAGTTGTCTTTGAATTATGTGATCACCTTTTGCGACCTTCTGACAAGCAACGTCAATGGGGAAGCCAGATTCCCTGTTGTTACTAACTTAACAACTGCAGTGATTCACTTAACAACTGTGGCAAGAAAGGTCATAAAATGGGGCAAAATTTACTTAACAACTGTCTCGCTTAGACACAGAAATGTGGGGCTTAATTGTGATCATAAGTCCAGGACTACCTGTATTTAAGGCAGTGTATAAATTATTCTTCCTTGTGTTGCAGCCATAAACCAATCTGCAAAGCTAGAAAGAAATGGGGAGGTAAGAGGATGGTTTTGATCTGAACTAGAATGTGTTAGATTTTGTTTTGTTCAAGCACTTCCTTCCAATTTTCACTTACAACATCATACTTCTTTTTTTTCTGTGTTTACATAATATTGCTTAATCCAAAATGGAATTGCATGATATGCAGATTTATATGAAACTATTCTGTTGTGTTTACTAAGTTCCATAGAACTTAGGAGCTGTATCTGCATTGCAATCTTTTCATGCCAGGATAAATGTTTTTCACTGGCTCAAGCATATGGAGAGTTCATTTGCTTAGTCCTTCTGTTGCTTTAACTGCTTGGAAATCTGTTTCTCCACATGCAGAATGGGGTGAGCCCTTCAAGCATTAGGGGTTCGAACTTACAAAACAGCATCAAATTTTTAATTATTTAATTTGCTGTTATTGCATTTTATTAGCAAATACTTCTGAATTGTTTTGCCTTCAGACTGACATACCTTTACTTTGATTGTTCCAGACACCAAAAGTTGTAGCCATGAATAATTATTGGAAAGGGAGGAAAGACTTAAAGTTCAAGAAGAGATCCTCAGCATACTTACAGATACAAGACTATCCCATCTCTAAAAAGGCAAGGGATTGGCTCCCCCCCCCCCAAACAATGGAGTCTGTCTTGAAAAAAAGGGTAGCCAGGTGATATCACAAACTGTTTATAAGTGGCCAGATGACATTTCTTTAATTGGATGTCACATTTTCAGGGTTTTTTATTATTATTTTTTCAGTTTTGAAGGAGAACAAAATGCATGTCGGTTTGCCTGCCTTTCAGTATACTCTCAGGTTTAAGCGAAGGTGCAGCCTTTAAAGTTGTTATAACTTGCTGTTTTCTTTGATAAATTACATGAATAACATTTGAGACAATGCATGGTTAAATATTTATGCCTAGCATCATAGAACCAGGAGGGAAGAAAGCACAAGTGCGCACACACAAAAAAACCCCAACCCGTGGAAGAATAAATATATTTACCTAAATAAATTACTAAGACAAATACACTCCGGTGTGTTCTGTCCCAATAAACAGTAGGTATTCACTAAATTGTAGAATATAAATGACTCATTTCCTCTAAATGTACACTGAAAGATCTATACCATGCTACACATTTCCTATGTTTTGCATATATATTTCAATATTCATCATGAAAAGGCCCACATATCTGTCAATATACATTACTTTGCATACATTACAAAAAATATTTATACACACATACACACACACACACACACACACACACACACACACACACACACACACACATACAGAGATTCTTCTGGCACATTTTAGTATGGGTAGCACGGTGATGTGAGAGCTCTATTTCATGATTAACCCTTTCCCTTCTCACGCGTTCGCTCTCTTTTTATCAACGTGACATTTTCCCAAAATGAATTGCTTGCTTAGACACAGCTAACTAAATAAAGGCAGGCCAGAGCTGATAGTATGAAAAATGGATTTTCATTACTATCCCATTGATTCTTGTAAATAAGGGCCCGAGGCCTGCTCCGAAAAGGCTGCAGAGTCATAATTTAATCTGAGGTGACACAGACCAAAATGTATGTGGACAAAAATCATCCTTGAATATTAAACAACAGCCTCAAGACAGAGAAAAGTGTTAGGGGCACATTTAAATGTATGCAGATCGGTGGGTAACATATTTAAAAACAGAAATTAAAAATTCTTGTCATAAATCACATTTGCTACCATGGATATGCCTTGTTATGCTGGCGTTTAAGGAAACCTGAAAGGTTAAGGCAGTTGGCGCATTAATTCACACACGGATAATTAATACTTTTCTTGTGGCTATTTATAAGAAATGGGAAATATAGTCGGATCAGCTGTGGCACTGTAGTAATTTGCAAGGAAAGAAATGAAAGCATGAGTCAATAGTTTTAACTGGACAAATGTCAAATGCTTAATGATGCAGAATCCTAATTTGGAGGTCCTTTGAAAGTTTTATGTGAAAAGAAAAAGATAAAATAGTTCATTATTTTATTACACATGTAATTTGTTTGGCTGCTTTATCCTCTCTCGTTTAATAGTGAGGACTTTTTTCCCAACTCTTTTATATTCTCAAAAGCTAGCATCACAAATTCTAATTTATCCACATCATCATAAGCTTGGGCATTGTTTCAAGTAACTATGGGGGACTGGTGTGGCAATAGTGGAATTTTAGAATAAAATTCACATTTTCCAGTGCGTTCTAATATTAAGGGCACTCGATAAAAATAAACTGGGTTGTACTTCTTGTGAAATGTACTGCTGCTGTACAGTTTAATCATGTATCCTTTGTGTGTCAGTTTTCTGCATAATACTTCTACTTGCTTGGATCAGTGGTGGGTTGCTACCGGTTTGCACCGGTTCTGCGAACTGGTAGCGGCGGCGGCAGGAGGCTCTGCCCACCTGCCCGGACATCATCAAAAACGCTCTGCGCATGCGCAGAAGCATTGCACATGCTCCCATTCCCGAACCAGTAGCAAAGGTAAGTGGAACCCACTACTGGCTGGGATGTGGACAAGATGAAATTGGTGTGCAAATGGATCAGAGGTTCTAGCTTGTACAAAATAGCATGAGGGCTTTCATTGCACTTTGTAGCATAGTGACCAAAATGTATGAAAATGGCTAACACTGTCCTTAAAATAAGAAGAGTGTCAGGGTTCCAAGTAATAGACCCATAGCAAGCAAAACTCCGAGGCAGAGGGACTCCTCAAAGAATAACTTTATTGGATATATCATATTGGCACAGATCTGGTGAAAACCGACTCTGAAGGTTCCCGCGGTTTTTACCTAATTAAAAGTAAAAGTTTTCCCTCAACCCCAAACAATCAGTCACATGGTCCAATCAAGACGCTGCCTGGTTGCCTGGTGACATCACTCCTCCTTCCTCGGGCCAGGTGTGAGAATGTCCTTGGTTCCCAAGAGAAAGTATTTTATTTTGGCTACAAAACCCCAGCTATCTCTAATCCCTCCTCTCTATCCCTCAGCTCCAGTGTGGCAACACTGAAGCTCCAAGATGGCTTCAGTCAGGTCAGCTTCAGGGTTGACAAAGAGAATGTTGGATGTGGCATTTGGGTTATTAAACCATTTGTACCTTCCCCAACCTTATAAAAAGTAGTGATAGACCAAAGCTATAATGGCTGCAGGGAGGTCAATAGCTATGCAGTCATTTGATGACTACTCTTGTATATGGAGGATTGAGACCTGGAAGTAGAAGAAGACAGCAATCAAGGACATCAATCTGACAATTACTCTATCAGAAATCAAGCTAGTTGTCTTTGATGGAGAAAATGTACTGAACAATTGCAAGTTGTGCACACACGACAAAAAAAATAAATAAGAACAGCTATATGATTTTGTGAACTATGGAAGAATGATTGCTGAAGATGGAAAATGGATAGAGACATTTTAAGAGTGGCAAATGGTAGCATGTGGTCTGTTATTTGGAATGAATATTTGTTGAAAGAAGCAAAAAGAATTCTATTTTGGCCACTCAGTTATGTGGAAGTAAGAGTTGGGTATATCAGATGAAACACAGTAGTTGAACATAATGGGAATTAATCACCAAAAAAGGAATAGGATGATGGATACATATCTATGGATGTAAGTTTTGTATGTGGAAACTGATCAGAGCTTTATTTTCAAGCAAAACAGGATGTAAAATGTGACACAAACCCATGATTCATAGCTCTGCTAGCATTCCTTTCAAAATGTTTCTTTTCTCAAAAATTGAATACCATAGCTTCTGTATTTATGAATGCAAGTAAATTTATTAGCAGTCAAAGACTAATAAAGCACAATCACATAAAATAAACCAAACAGTTATTACAATAAGAGCCAAACAATTAATAAAAAGAATACAAGCCATGTCGGGGCAAGAATAACTCAACTAATAAACCTCTCCTGTGTAAAACTCATAGTTCTCTTCCAGCAATTAAAACCACATAATATTTAGCAACCCTCCTAGAAGTTTCTGGAGGCTGATCCATTAGCAAGAAAGGTGGTTTCCTCTTTTGGATGAGTGAAATGTTTGGTTAGCAAATGCATTTTTAATGCAGGACTCAAGCTGAATACAGAGGGCAACCCAACAATACATGCAGTACTGTCTTGATTGCCTCAATTCAACAGGGTACATAGACTATCCTGGAATGGAATGTTATCAACCTAGAATTGTGGATGGCAGCCAGGAAAATACTGTTGTATGCAAAGCAGAGATCATATTGCTATAAGCAATATAAAATACAGTGTATATTATTATACTTAGATAATATAAAAGTGCTACCATAGAGAGTGCCATTACAGTGCTGAGCCTCTTTACTTTTAACTTTCTGTGGTTTAGGTCAAGACTAAATTGGTCCCTTGAACTACAGAACTGGCCTGAATATAAAATATTATATAAAATATAAAATATTCAGCATAAATGAGAACTAGACAAGATAAAATAGGATAAACCCACAATCAGAGATACACTGAAAGAGCAAGGATGTGAGGCATAATTAAAAAAAACCTGAAACATGATTAAAAGAGGAAATTGAGGATAAGATGGGATGGTAGTAGGACAGAAGGACAACTATTTAGGTACATGGCACATGGAAGAAGCTGCTTGCCATCAGCCTCAATCAATCATAAAGCTACAAAACCCTTTCTATTGCCTTGATTCCAGAAAATAGAACATTTCTACTCATTTCCAGGAATGTGTGGAAACGATATGCTAAACTGTTTAGTTGATTAGAAGATAGCAAGTCCTCACAGCAAAGAGGCTTACCGTGTTTCCCCGAAAATAAGACCCTGTCTTATATTTTTTTGAACCCTGAAATAAGTGCTTGGCCTTATTGCCATGCACTCAAAAGCCCAATTGGGCTTATTATCAGGGGATGTCTTATTTTGGGGGAAACAGGCTAGTTGTTCCTTTAATGTGAGACAATCCATGTATCTCCATAGCAGAGCTCAAGGCTACCAGGTCTGAGTTGGAAAAGCCCAGATGACCACTAGATGGCAGCAAACACATACCCAAAATGCCACATTTTGTTGCCATCTAATGGTTAGGTAAAGTTTTACAATCCTAGTTCTGGTAGTCTGCATTAACCATTGTTTAAAATGGGGATTAGTCTTTGAATGTGCAATATCGAACAAGTGTACTGAATTCTTTTCTCTATAGAAAAATCTGAATAACTACTTTCTATTTTCTAAGTCAAGTCCACCATTGCTTTGAAAAGTTAGAAGTAGTCTAATTTTACTATAGAAGTATAATCCAGTGAACTAAAACCATCTCCCTTGAGTTATTTGCACTTTAAACAAATGTATATCAGTTAAATGCTACCCAACTTGTTTGATTATATATTTGTTTTGAGAACTTATTTTACAATAATCCAGTTTATATGATTAGATGTTTGACTAGTGCCCAAAGTTAGGAAATAGTCACATTATTAGTTGGAGATTTGTTCCATATAGAATACACTACTCCATATATAGGAACTACTGGTTCAGTATAAAAAAAAATATGCCCCCAACTATAACACATACTTTACAGTCTTGGAATTGTGCTGTTAACTATATACATTGCTAACAGTTTTGCTGCTAACAGTATATGCAGTGAAAGGAAAATGTTTCCACATGCCATCTTTTAATTTGAATAAGTGTTGCAGCTAAACATAGCAATGTCAAGCCAGAAGTACATTTCAGCTTTTTCTTCTTTGTGTGTGTGTGTGTGTCTTTAGTACCACACAATTTTACCCTTTAGTCGCTAAGGTCCATTTATGCACATAAGGTGAATAAAATAGCTTTTATGATAACCTGATTAAGTTACAACTGCATCAACCTAAAAATGGTACAGAGATCTGAAGCAGAAATCGATGAGATACAAAGATCCCTTTTCGTATCCTGAAGATAGCAATAGCACTTAGACTTATATACCACTTCATAGTGCTTTTACAGCCCTCTCTAAGCGGTTTACAGAGTCAGCAGATTGCCCCCAACAATCTGGGTCCTCATTTTACCCACCTCGGAAGAATGGAAGGCTGAGTCAACCTTGAGCCAGTCAGGATCGAACTCCTGGAGTGAGCAGTGACTTAGCTTGCAGTACTGCATTCTAACCAGTGCGCCATCACGGCTCTTGAGATGAGATGATACCTCATCAAGAATTAGATGTCACCCCTTCCGTCTATCCAAATGATGCCTCAAAATTGTACAGTTTAGTGACGGAAGCAAAGCAATAGGAAATTAATAATAAATTAGTTGCATGCCATTTAATCAAGTTCAACTCTTTGTAGTTGCATTGACAAATGTTCATTATTTCGATCTGTTGTCTAGCAATAAGTAGAATTCTTCATGGATCTTCCAAGAATTACCTCGATCCTATTTATGCATTGTCTTTCCCTTTTTTCCCTTCTCTTGTATTGTGTCTTTCTGATGCATATATATACACATACATTTATGCGTATAAATACACATACACACCTCAATTCTATGTGCTTAATTTCATGGTTCCCTTTAAAATGAAATAACCTTTGGTACTGTTTCTGCCCATCTGCCTCTCAAAGGTCATGTGTATTCCTTGAGTTAGATATCTGAGTGTAAAAGAAATTCAAAAGTTGCTAAAGATCTTTAAAAAAACAGGAAAAGGATGATCAAGATTCCTTAGATTAGATGTAGAATATTTTTTATCCCACCTATTTTTATAAATAATGCAAGGTCATGAACATACTACTTCCTCCTCCTATTTTCCCCACAAGAACCACTCTGTGAGGTAAATTGGGCTGAGAGAGAGTAACTGGCCCAAAGTCACCCAGCTGGCTTTCAGGCAGGACTAGAATTCACACTTTCTCAGTTTCTACTCTGGTGCCTCAATCATTAGATCAAACTGGCATGATTAGACATGAAAGTGACCTGGGTGACTTTAGGCTTGTCATTTTCTTTTTTTAGCCCAACCTCACAGGGTTGTTGTGGGAAAAACAGGAGGAGGAAAGAGTATTATGTACGTTTGCCAAACTGAGTTACTTATAAAGTAATAAAGGTGGTATGAAAAGCAAATAAATATATGGTACATGTCTTTTCTCTAAAGAAGGATGTCTGTCTGTCTGTCTGTCTGTCTATCAATCTATCTATCTACAGGATGTCTGTCTGTCTGTCTGTCTGTCTGTCTGTGTGTTATCTATCTATCTATCTATCTATCTATCTATCTATCTATCTCTATCTCATTTCAATAATAATATTGGTATTATTTATTAGCAGCAAATAAATAACACTTCATAGTCCAGTTCCAATGAATCATAACTATCTCCCAATAGAAAACATGAGCTTGAAATTAACAGTTTTTGTTTTAATTGTTTTAATATGTGGTTATTGTAACCACATATTAAAATCACAGGTTTAAATAGCCACACGAATATCTGAAGCATGTGAATAATTTAATGTTAGCCCTCCCGTGGGGTCTGATCATTAGTGGCAGCCCACTATCAAATGAAATGAAATGGTATAGGGCTGTGATGGTGAACCTATGGCACGCGTGCCCAAAGTGGCACACAAAGACATGTCACCTGGCATGCACGGCCTTGCCTGTTTGTCTTCTGGGTTTCTGGTGCGCATGTGCGCATGATGCCCAGCTGTCCTTTGCACGTGCGGCAGTGCTGAAATCCGGCCTGCGCACGCGCGCTGGCCAGCTGATCGTCGGGCGCGCATGCACACTAGAACCCGGAAGTTTGGCTTTTCCAGAGCGCGATCCCTTCGCATGCGCGGCAGTGCCAAAAACCGGCCTGCGCATGCGCGCCGGCCAGCTGATCATTGGGCACGCATGCGCACTTGACCCCGGAAGTTAGGCTTTTCCAGAGCCCGGCCCCGACGAGCATGCACGTGATGTTTCCGCGCAATCTTTTCGGCACTTGGTGCCAAAAAGGTTCACCATCACTGGTATAGAGTCTCCTGCTTGAGCAGGGGGTTGGACTAGAAGACCTCCAAGGTCCCTTCCAGCTCTATTCTGATTAAGGACCTGTCACCAAATCCCTCTGATTTCTCCACTGCACTGCCAGAAAGATCTGTGGGCTTTTTATTCTACATGCCCTTTTGAGAAGATGTATTGCTAACTTTGAAATGCAGGCTTTGGTAGAATTCAAAAAAGGATTTAGATCATGGAAAGTCTCTCTATGTCATACCAACCGAGGCACAATAAAATGTTTTTAACGTTCAACATCCTTACACAAGATATTATTGTGTGGAATCATAGTGACATTAAACCCAGTTCAAAGCTATAGGGGCTCCTGGAAAAAAAAAAGTATTTTCTTTTCATGTAAACATGTGATTGCTTCTTGCTATGCCCTCCATCATGATATTAAGCATCATCTCTTAAGCCCTTTGTCAGCGCTGCCAATTCCTTATTCATTCATATGGGCTGCTTCCTCAAATAGAAATCTACAGTTGTAAATAGACATTTATTTTCCCAGGAAATTTCTCAGAATGAGCACATTCTTTCCACACATTGATTCCTTGACTAGGATTGCTTTTCTGTTGTATCACAGTAGATACCTCATGCAGCATTGAGAGATTCAGAAATTCTTCAGATTATATTTCTAGTTGAAAAGTGGCTCAAAATACCTAGTAATTTACGCCTTTTGGAACTTACCTTCTAAATGAGATTAATGAGTCAATGAATAATTAAAAACAATAATGCGTAGAAAAAGAGAATATGTAAGAAACAGCATTGTAGTTATCCTTAACAGAGATCGCTTTTCAGCAGAGGTCTTCAAACTTGGCAACTTTAAGACTTGTGGACTTCAACTCCCAGAATTCTCCAGCCAGCTGGCTGGAGAATTCTGGGAGTTGAAGTCCACAAGTCTTAAAGTTGCCAAGTTTGAAGACCTCTGCTTTTTAGGCTTCATAGGGGAGCTGCATTAACCTTTAGAACTAACACATTTCATTAAAAGAGCAGAACTTCCATAATATTGGTTAGTCAGAAAGACGCTACAAGACTCCTGGGTGTTGTTTTTTTTTGACACTGCTTTGAAAAAAATCTCCATATTTAAAATATCAAAGAGAAATGAACCCCTCCCCACACAGAAGCTATTCATACTTAGCTAGTCTCAGTCATCAATACAGCTAGTCGTCACTTACAATCATTCATTTAGTTACTGTTCGAAATTACAATGGCACTGAAAAAAGTGACTTGTGACCATTTTTCACGCCACAGAATCCACACGATTACATCATCAAAATCCAGAAGCTTGGCAACTAGTATGTATTTATGACAATTACAGTGTCCCGGGGTTATATGATCACCTTTTGCGACCTTCTGACAAACAAAGTCAATGGGAAAGCCAGGTTTACTTAACAACTGCAGTGATTCACTTAACAACTATGACGAGAAAGGTCAAAAAAAAAATGGGACAAAACTCCCTTAACAACTGTCTTGCTTAGCAGCAAAAAGTTTGGGCTCAATTGTGGTGGTAAGTTGAAGACTTTCTGTATATTCAAATAGCTGCTCAGTCCGTCCTCTTTATCAACCGGGCCAGGGGCAATTGGAATCACATGGGAATCAGGAATAGGATGCAGCTGTAAGAGCTTAGCCCTTCAGCATCCCTTCAGCTCTGGGGCTCAATACGCGCTAGGGATTGCACACAAAGTTTAAGATTCATATGTGGATTGCCATTATAGATTGTGCCTACGCTATGCATGCCTCTTCTATCATAATGCTGACATTAAAATACCCACTTACCTAATATGTGTCTCCATAGAATTACATTTTTTTAGCTGAAATTACAATTCCACCCCTCTTTTTTATCTATGCTTTTTTCTTTGGTTGCTATACTGGGAAATAAGTTGGATGGGTAAAATATAGCAAGCGGTAAGGAAAAAAAAAAAAGCCCATGTGCCAAATTTTTCTTCCAGCTTTCAATTCTCTGGAGCTGAAAAATCCATTAAGAAATTTGATGATTTACCTTCCTTTTACCTAACTTTTCTGGCTTAATTATTGTAATGGCTTTCTTTCTGGTTTAAAAATGCTTTGAATGTGAAAGTGATTCATGAAGAGGCGCCCCACCCTTTCTGGCATATCATTGGAAAGCTTCCAATGTTTGTTCCTTTTTAACGGTATGTCAGGGGTAATATCTTGGAAGTTAATACCTTTTCCGTAAGCAGGAGCTCTTTCCTGGAGGGCCCTCCTGTGAATAGTCTCAGTTTTATTGTGCTGATATTTTCTTGTGATTCAGTTTAAAGGCTGTGCTACCTGATCCATTGTCAGGAATTCATTCAGGGCTCCTATGCAGGCCCAGCTATCTGCATGGATTATTTAATAGCTTTCAAATGTATTTTAATTTCAAGGGAGTCCAAAACCTCATTGATTTCATTCTCCCTCACAGAGGAACAGTATACCTGGTCACTCACTTAAGTCCTGGTCTGCGAAGGTTATTTGCTAATACATTTGCCAGTAGTCAGTATGGCATAGGTAATGAATTCACCACTGAACTGTGGTATATTTATGTCCTGCATTGGGTCTAGTGTGCTTCCTCCTTGCAAAAACATATAATAAAATACAGCCCCAGCAATGTTATCCAGTATCAGAAATATACTTTTATAGTCCTTTTCAAACATCTAGGAACTCAATGAGTTAAGTTTCAATTGTAGCTAGATAGAAACTGTAGATAGTAGATAGATAGATAGATAGATAGATAGATAGATAGATAGATAGATAGATGATAGATAAGTATAGTCTTTATCTATCATCTACCATCTATCTATCATTTATCTATCTCTATGTCTCTCTAAGGGATGTGGTGGCTCAGTGGCTAAGAAGCTGAGCTTGTTGATCAGAAGGTTGGCAGTTCAGCGGTTTGAATCCCTAGCACCGCATAATGGAGTGAACTCCTGTTTATACCTATACCTGCTATCTTGTACATGTTTGACAAACAAATAAAATAAATAAAATAAAAATAAATAAATAGACTCCAAAGCAGTGAATCGAATTGCAAAGCCTTTCTTCATTTAATCAGCATTATTAAAACAATAACTATCTAGCAATAATGTTTTCAGTTGAGCCATGTTCATTTGCTCCCACAGGTCACTGATTTCTCTAGCAACCCTTATCTACCGTTGAGCTGAACAACAATAATTTGTTTCAGAATTTTGTTTTTTGCATGCTACATTTTATGGCCGATAGAGAATTTTAAAGCTTACATGTAAAACTTTAAGGATAAAGAAAAGCAACCCTTTTAAGAAGGAATACAGAAGAAAGATATTATTTCTTCTTCCTTAAGAAAGAATGTCAACAAGGGATGGGGTCAGAAACTAAAAAAAAAAAAAACCAGCCACAACCTTGAATTCAACTGCTCACTCCTTTGCTTATGTGCCCAATGTAAAAAAAAGAGTTATAGGGTTTCCATTGGATGCCTATGACTTTTATTTTAACCTTTTCTTGCAGACAGGAAGCATACATTTGAAAAACAAATCCTCCATGAATGAATGCAAGATCTTATAGGGTAATCTATAAGAAAACAAACATAACAGAGAAATACAAGTATGCCCCCCCATGAAAAACTCATCTGATTTACCCTTCAGGGAAATTCAGTGAAAAGGGAGCCTCCCCTCCAAAACAAATGTCCCTCACACGAAGACATCAGGTAAAGCATCAGTCCTGAAACTACACACTTTTAAACTTAATAGGCCATAACTTAGTTTTTGGGGGACAGTTTTGACTACCTTTTGATTGGAGATCCAAATCTAATGTTGATGAGTGTTCAGCATCCCATAATGCTGTTCACCACAAGAGAGCAGAAGGAGGTGGAGCCACAGTTAAGGACTTACTCTGGGTCCCCTCTGCTTGCTTTTCTCTCCAAGGTCACTTCCTTCTACCCATGCAGCATGCACTTCTGAGCCACCTCCTTGTAGCTAGCAGGCATGAAATCTAGCTCTCCTTTTCATGTACTTCCTGTAAATAAATGTCCTTATGGTTATAGTTAGAAACCTGCTTCATCTCCAGTCAAACTTATGTTCACAGGAATGTTCCTACAACACACAGAATACTTCAACTCCGAACACTTCCATGTCCGTCATAGTTCAGGCTTCCAAACAAACTTTCAACCGCTCACTGAGCTGTTGTCTTCTAATCTTAAAGCTACTGGATCCATAGAGAGTCAAGAAGAATCCTCTGGAGTAGAAAGCTTGAAGATTGTAGCCCAAACTATTCATGAGATTTCCCCCCCCCTCTGCGTAAGTCCACATACTCCTCTTTTTCCTTCCCTGCCCAATTATCTCTACACACTTCAGAGCTGTCCCTGGCTTAACTACCTTGGAGCCATCTGATGAAACATTTCCTCTGCTATTCATCACGAAACCCAGCAAAACCACAGTTTGTGTAGCATCCTATCCATGTCCCTCCCACACAATTGATTTTTGGTCCCTAATGAAGCGCAGGCTGATGACAATTATTCATCTTGCAAAAATATATGGGGTTTTAAAGTTATGGTACTTGGGATGTTGTAAAAAATGTATGCCTTCCAATTTAATATTAGCAATCTTTTCCCCCCGCTTTTGATATAAGCAGGGTCATCACAGTAACACTGCTCACCATCAAGCAGAATTGCCCAGTAATGGCCCAAGTGAATCGTTTTGCTACTATTTGTAGGGGGAAATGCACGGAAGAAGGACTGAAGCTTAACCATTTGTAAAGCAGGCCGATCACGTTTCTGTTCAAAAATAAAACTCTGCCTCAGAGTACGCTACAAATAAAAATGTTTAAAAAAAAAAAAGAGCAGCACAATTGAAATTAAAAGAACGTAACTTCAATTGAAAAAAAAAAGTGTAGGCCATTAAAGTGCACAAATATCTAATCCACAGATCAGTTAAGATGGATTTGAGTCAATTTAGTCCTTTTAAATTCTTTTGCTTAACAGATTCATTTTTGGCAGGATGGACTTCTTTGAAATGATTCAGCCTAATGTTTGAAGGCTGTGGTTTTCTTTCTTTTCTTTTCTCTTTTTAAGAACACAAGGCATTGTAAATTAGCTCATTTATGAAGTAAGTAATAGAGAGCTAATGCATTTGAGGGGAAATTGTATTTTTCTGGCTAGGACTGGAATTCTTAAGAGATGATATATTATACCCCCTGACTTTCAAAGCACATAGGACAGGATCCACTTAATTGTATTTAAAAGCTGTTGATTTCGACCACTGTACCTTTTATCAGTCAAATACTGCTTTTTTTCTTGCTGTGATATACTGAGTCATGGGTGCACAAAGTGCAGCTATCCAGATGTTGCTACACTGCGTTTTTCAACAGGTGGAACCAAGATGGTCGTGAGACAACAGCTTTTATGGAACCTTGCCTGAGCCTTTTTTCACTTAGGTCTCTCAGCATCCGGTAGCAATAGCACTTAGACCTATATACCACTTCCCAGTGCTTTACAGCCCTCTCTAAGAAGTTTACAGAGTCAGCATATTGCCCCCAACAATCTGGGTCCTCATTTTACTGACCTAGGAAGGATGGAAGGCTGATTCAACCTTGAGCCGGTCAGGATCGAACTGCTGGCAGTCGGCAGAATTAGCTTGCAATACTGCATTCTAACCATTGCGTCACCGCAGCTCCCTTACTACAAACCATGCAAGCAGGGACTGCTAGGAATTGTAGTTGCAGTTGTCTGGAAACTGAAAGTTGCATACCCAGTTGCATATGCTTGTCTCATTGTTTCTGTTGTGTAATTCCGTTGTATGATACCACCCATCTTTATGGTTTGTTATGGATCTGAACATGGATCTGACATGAAACCTGCTCACTGGGATGTATCTATAATTAACTGAAAAAAATGTAATGTCATTCTTTTTGTTAAAATCTTCATTATAAAATATGTTATTAGCAACAATCCTATGGAAAAGCACAACCTAAGAAAGTAAAGTACACAAAAATTCATGAATGCCTTCTGTAAAAGCATACTGTTTATTGCTTCATTTTTGGGGAGAGAGAATTTGCTCCTTGTAATAACATGTTGAGAACTAGTTTGTTCTAGTGGTTAAGGCACTAAGCTAGAAACTGGAAAATTGGGAGTTCTACTCCCACCTTAGGCACAAAGCCAACTGGGTAACCTTGGGCCAGAAGTGCCTCTCAGCTCTTGTAAGGAGACAAAGGGAAACCATTTCTGATATATGTTGCCATGAAAAAAGAATGGACTTTTCAATTGAGTTCCTTGGAGTCAAGTCTTAGTTGAAGGCACAAAAAACAAAACAAAAAACAAGCCAAAGTTAGCCAAAAGCAGAGGCAGCATACCCAAGTAGATCTGCTCGCATGCATAGCTCCCTGACATTTGTTCACTCAGTCATTCTGATCACTGGATATGCCGACTAAAAGCACAAATGATGCACTCAGTTGATAGAAATAAGGGTCATAGCAGTCATTTCTCCAAAAAATGTATTGGCATCCATAAGAAAATAATGTCATATGATTATGCTAATGATTAGAATAATCTGGAGAGATCAGTCTTACACAGTTCACTATGAACCACATTGTTCACTGGACAACTTTGAGCCAATGACTGCCTCTCAACCTGACCTACTTCATAGGATTGTAGACTGGACAAGGGGATCCCTTACACTATTTCGGCCTCTCTGGACTAAAGGTAAGATTACAAAACAATGATAATAATTGACAATACCACCACTGGTCAATAGCAAAAGGCAGCTTTACATCCTGCAATGATACCTTTAATCCCATAAAAAACAACATCTGCCTATCTAAGGTAATTGGGGAGACGCAATTGATGGACAAAAATGCCAAATCCAGTCTAAAGATCTGGCTGACTGTGTGACCAATCATAATAACACAATAATAACTAAAGAACAGTAATAATAGCAGCTGCAAGGTAAGGCTAAAGATTATGAAGCAGAGCTAAGAACAATAATGAAATTCAACACAAAATATTCATTCATCCCTCATATGCAAATATAGTATGTTTCCTTGATACCAGAACTAGGGCCCTGAATCACTTGTCCTGTTGTCAAAACTGTGAACCTCAGAGTAGACCAACTGATTTTAGAATTTTTGCCCAGTACAGCAATCTTATGCAAATCTATTCTGAATAAAACCCACTGAGTTCAGTGAAGGTATTTCCAACTAGTTGTAAGGGATTGCAACCCAAGTGAATTGGTGCTGACTCAATCGGCACCTATCCAGTATAAAGAGTCAATAAAAATGCCCCAGTTAAGCTATTTCTTTTACTCTGTTTAATATTTGACATTTGGTTCATCGGGTTTTAACCTCTGCCCTAACCTAAGAATGTCCTGAAACTGGTTTAACATTTGTATAATCCTAAAAATAAGTGGATGCCTATACAGTAGAAGGATAATCCATTGCAATGATTGTAAAGATTAGGACCAACTTTACTAATTAGGGTTATTTTCTGTCTATATATTTTTCTAAACATGGGTAGGAAAGGCAAAATATAAATGCCATTTAGATACATATTCTGTAATACCTAAGACTATATATTGAAAGCTAGATTTATTGCACTTGGCCTTTTTAATATTCTTTGTTGTGATTGGATGATCTGAAATGCTCTATTCATATTCAAGTCAATAAACATGGTAATCTTGAGCAGCTGGCCAATCAAACAACAGAATATTGAAAAGGTCAAAACATGGTGGTGATTTATATTGCATACAAAGAAGTGCAATTCTAATAGTTCATCCATTTGACAAGAATAGAAGGAAGAAAATAAAACAACCAAACATGAATCCTCTATTCTGCCAACAACATCAACAAGGACAGAATATGATTCAGAATGATCATTCGTAGTGTTATTATTTCAGAAAGATTTTGCAAAAGCCCTGGTTCACAACTTTAGTTCTTCAGGTTTCTTAAATCAACCCTGAACTTGTTTATCTTGTTTCTGTAAGCAAAAAAGTTCACACTTTAAAGTATTAAATCTCATTTAATTTTACTAAATGAATGCTTATAAGTCGAGGATTATTTACCATTTTCTTACTTGATTCATGTGGTGAAAAATGCTTTGTATCCAGCATCACAGAGGACACATTTTTACATGTTTTTACTTCTAAGAGCCTGATGACCATCATATTGAACTACGCTGTCTACGTTCCGACCTAAGCTTAGTACACAAGATCATCTACCTTAACATCCTACCTGTTAACAACTACTTTAATTTCAACCGCAATAACACTACGGCTATCAATAGATTCAAACTAAATATAATCCGCTCTAATCTTGATTGCAGAAAATACGACTTCTGCAATAGAGTAGTAAATGTCTGGAATACTTTACCTGATCCTGTGGTTAGTTTCTCTAACTCATACCTAAAGGTATGGACCTTTTACCTTAAACTGTCTACTGTGGACCTTACACGTTTCTTAAGAGGTCCCTAAGGGGGCGTGCATAAGTGCACGAGCCTGCCTACCGTCCCTGTCCTACTGTACCCATTTGTATGTACCCATTTTATGTGTTTATGGCTATGTAATTCGGGAGTTGGGCGGAATATAAATTTTATTAAATAAAAAAATAATAAATAAATAAATAAATAAATAAATAAATAAATAAATAATAAAAAATATTCTGCATCTGCAGAGTTGGCACAAGCACACAGTAAGGAGAGAACATTCCACCGGGCTGCAGCAGTGTCTCATCTGGCCAAAAGCAGATGACAAAAGAAAAGCCCATTGGTACAACTACAATAGAGGCAAGCAATAAGGAATCTTCATGGTTCAGCTAAAACCCAACAAGTTGAAACTGCAGTGAGACACCTAGTTTCTTTTGCCACTCTTGTTTTTCAAAAAAGGGTATTTTGGATCGCAGATATCTTTGTAAAGTAGAAAGAATGTGCAGAGAAACACTAAAGTTTGGAATATAACTTTTCTAGGAAAGGCTGGAGTTGGGAGATTCAGGGTTTTGTCCATTTTCAGTCATAGATGTTGTCTCTCTGAACCAAAATCAACTCCACTGTTGTGGGGACAAATAGGAGAAGGGAATGTCATGTATGCTGCTGCCTTGTGCTCCGATACAAAATGCATGTCTGTATGCGTGTGGGTGTAGGTATATAGCACTTAGCACTACCAATAGCACTTAGACTTATATACCACTTCATAGTTCTTTACAGCCCTTTCTAAATGGTTTACAATGTCAGCATGTTGCCCCCAACAATCTGGGTCCTCATTTTACCTCAGAAGAATGAAATGCTGAGTCAACCGTGAGCCATTCAGGATCGAACTCCTGGTGTCTGAGTGTATTTGCCTGCAATACTGCACTTAACCACTGTGCCACCAAGGCTCCCTATATAATATATAATATAATAACAAATACATAATTATATGTATATAATTCCCCTCTTTGAGCTGATGCTAGTGTGGCTGTGCTTTATTACACAGGGCATCTACCTCATAAGTAGAATAAATGCAAAAACACAACAATCTATTCATGATAGTTACTCTTGGTTATCTTTGGAAAAGTTTTTTTTTCTTGGGGGGGGCAGACAGCTCAGTACTTAACTGTGATGTTTTGTGAGGATAGTTGTGTATGTGATTCTGAAAAAAAAAAAAAACCCACCAGTGTCCCAATGGATTCATTTTGCTTCCATTTCTGTTAGCATGAAGGCACTAAGTTTATTGTTCCAGAGTGAGACCTTATACACACACACATGTTTGTCAAACTACATACTTTTCCATTGCAGAATGTATCCTCCAGAGCTTCCCTGAAAGCTAGTTTTCGCACCTTCCTTCCAAAGGATTTTTGCACTATGGCTGTTTCTTTCCTCCAGTGCTCCTTTCACATAGATTGATGTCTCCTGTTTGTAATGCCTTCAATTCTTAGGCTAGGTGTTCCCCTAAATCCAGTTTGATTGATCTAGCATATCCAGCCTTATTTTCTAAGAAAGTGTGTATATTCTTTGCAAGCACTGCTGTGTTGAACAGGATCTTATTTAAAGCTGTGAATGTAACCTGAAACAGTGGCTAAATAGTCCCAAGTTTTAAAAAAAAATCGAGAGGTTAAGCATGAAAGTATGAACTTCTTTGGAAGCCTTTATCCTGAATGCAGCAATATACGTAGAATTATGTAGACAACTAAGGAAGCAGATAGTAAAGACAGCTTGGAGATAAACAACCAATCAGTGAAACAGCTTGCCTTCAGAAGTTGAGGCTGCTCCATCATGGAGGTTTTTAAGAAGAGATTGGACAAGCACTTGTCTGAAATGGCATAGGGTCTCCTGCTTGAGCAGGGGGTTGGACTAGAAGACCTCCAATGTCCCTTCCAGCTCTGTTATTTTGTTAAGCAGATGTAGGAGAAACTTTGGAAAATGCCTAACATAAAGTGAACCAGCAAATTGTAGAGAAGTGGATAGAATGAAATGGGTAGATAGAGGTGGCGGAAGTGAAGAAGGACTTCTTTTCAAATGAGAACATCTAGCCAATCTTGGCAGAATCAGGAGGAAGGGAGGAAATAACTAAGAAGTGTCATATCTGATCAATACTTGGATAGGAGGTCCTCAGATATCCCAGGATCCTAGACTAGGCTGGGTTGTCAAAACAAGAAACTGACAACAGTGAATCACTTTTATGCTGTGGCCAAGCAAACTACAAAGGAATTTAACTTGTCCCCAGGGCATCTATCTTTCTTTGGCCTGATTTTTAAATAGTTGCAAACTCTTGACTGTCTGATAGCATCCCAAGTTTACTTGGCTGGAATATATTATTCCCATGCTTCCCAAACTTTCCTAATCTGATTCTTCCCTAGATTAGGCAGTTCTGAATTAAACTTTGTTTCCAAAGATTAAATTCCAAAGGTTAAAGTTAATCTGATGCATTTTATTTTTAAATGACTTTATTTTGCATGAAAAATAGTGGCATTCATCATTTGCCACAGTATTCTTTTCATTTTTAAGCTAATTGTGTTTATTTAACAAATGCGAATTGAAATTACACATATGGTGGTATCAAAGTTGTTTCTGTGTGGTGCTTTTGCAAAAGGGTAGAAGTGTTTGAATGCCACAGAAAAAACTCTAAACAACAAAGATTAACAGATGTACATAAGCTGAAATGTTTGAGAGCTATGCTTAGATCCTGTATCTTCCAGTTATAAATTCATTTTTCAATCTCTAGTGAATCTGTTATCATAGAGAAGTAAAATATTGTTCTCAACAAGGATGGGATGCCATGAACCACCAACCCACTCCTTCCCCAGACTCTGATTGTCTAGAATGCTTCTCTGAGAATAAAGAAAGAAACATGCTTCTTTCCATGAAGTAAGGAAAGGATTTCAAGATGGATAAGAGAGTGGTGGGACTGAACTACTGATGCCATGTTGTCCCATAGGATGTTCCTAAAGACATCCTATGCTTTGGCCACAGGCAGGCTCCTAAACTTTGAGCTTTATCTAAGTACAAAATATGTAACTAACAGAATACCTAAGATCTCCTCTTTTTTGTGGCTCCCTGAACTCCTAGAGTCAATGGATTCCAAACAGCTGGGGGTGGGGTCATCATAAAAGGTAGATTTTTAAAGACCAAAATGAGGACCTAAGCCATACAAGGCCCACCATACATCTCATTTTTTTGCATGTTTACAATACAACCTTCTGTGGACTGGACAAAAACCAATGCAACCCTTGGACTAATGAAAACTGTGCACACTTGCTGTATATAAACCAGTTCTGGTTTAACCAAAACCAGTTCAGTTTTGGTTCGCGTGCCAAAAGGGGGTGTGTGCACGCGCTAGCGCACGCGCGCACCCGGAAGTGCGTTTTGCCGAACTTCCGGTTTGCCGTGGGCCGTTTTTTGCACTCCGGGGATTCAGGAAGCTTCCCTGAAGCCTCCGGAGTGCAAAAAACAGCCCAGCGGCAAACCAGAAGTCCGTTTTTCTAAACTTCCGGTTTGCCGGTTGGGCTGTTTTTCGCACTCCGGGGCTTCAGGAAGCTTCCCTGAAGCCTCCGGAGGGCAAAACGGCCTTCCCCAAGGCCGAAAATCAGCTGGCCAGCGTGCGCATGCGCGCTGGAGCTGACATAGGACAACGCCTCGCGTGCCCTCTGATATGGCTCCGCGTGCCACCTGTGGCACGCGTGCCATAGGTTCACCATCACTGACATAAACCGTGCCTGAAGCAGGCAAGCAAGAAGCATAATCTGAACAATCTAGCTATGAATTGCAGTACACAAAGAAGAAAAAAAGATGTAGGTTCTCCTGGACAAGGGATTGGTTTAAGGGAACTCCAAGAGCCCTACTAACCCTTTGATTCTATGATAATATGAAACTTCCTAGAATCTATTTCAATTATTCTGGGGACAATTATCCTAATAGGTCTTCCATGTCTAATACTGCACATTTTCATGGATGTCATTCAATCCTGATATCATCATCATCATTTAACGACCTCATAATCCCTTGCAGGGTGGAGTCTGGGCAACTGAATGGAGCTAGCAGAGCATTTAATGGCTGGATGCCCTTCCTGTCGCCAATGCGGAGCTTTGTTCAGCAGATATATTCTCATTGTGCCCAGAGAGAGAAATATCTGCCTCTACCTAGGATCGAACTCACAGCCTCCTGATTGTGAGGCAAGAGCTCCACCTCTAGGCCATCACACTACTCTACATCATTCAATCCTGATATGCTTCAGCTAATATATTGGAAAGAATATCAGAAGTACCCCTGAACTAACCAAGATCACCTGAGCTCAGGCAAGTTGTCTAGGCTGCTAATGATAACAGCAAAGGGGAGAACCCTCACCTTAATGTCACTATTATCAATTTATTTTGAAATCTGAGCATCATTGGAGTATGCCTTAGTGCTTAACCAAGATATACTCAGTTCCCAGCATTTATTTATTATGGGTGCTTTCATATTTTTGGGAAAGTTATTGATGTTCCTAAATCATTTGGGCACAGGGTTATTCTGGATTTCTTGATATTTGCTGGGATTTTGAAGTTGTGTTTTTGCTGTGTGGATGTAGTCTTTTTTTAATTCACGATGACAATAAGCAGGATCATTATATTGGGGTATGTTTTTAAATTTATTTTTTTATTTATTAACTTTTTATGCTGCCTATCTCCCCTATAAGGTGACTCTGGCTGGCTTACAAGTTATAAAACGAGTAGAAAAATAATTTAAATATTAAAACATTAAATTATACAGATTAACACTTTAAAACGATGCTAAAACCAGAAGGTCTTCTTACCCCATCAATCACCTCCAGCAGTGAGCTGCCTCCTAAATGGCCATCTTCATGGCATGTTTTCTTACATGCTGATTGGAGGAAATATGTAAATTGGATTCTATTTTAAATATAGTAAATATCTGGAGAGATACTGTGCATAGTTCAAATGTCCTTAATACCACTGATATATTGATGTCCTTCCATGTAAGCCCTCAAGAAGTATTCACCTTAGTCCAATTATCATATCTAGCTTCCTTTGTTTATTTTTGTCTAATAATTATATACCCCAAGAATATAAAAATACATTTTAAAGTAAGCTTCAGAGTATTATTTATATTGGACTTCTTTAGTATTTTCATGTATAGCCTATTGGCATTTGAAAGGATCAAACAATTTTCCTTGATTTATAAGCCCCTCACAGGGACTTGACATACCTTAATTCTTCCCTTTGGGCATATATGTGCATAACATGTAGGATTCTAGGGTTCCTTAAAAACCATCAGGGAGCTGAGACATTCCTAAATAAAGAAAACTAAATATATAAAAAAGGAGCATCTTGAATTTTGATCTTCTGACTTGCTGGAATCAACCAGATTACATCAATTGTAGAAAGTATGAGCTTTGGGCACTAACTTTCCCTGGCTAAGATATTAATATTTTATATGAGCCTAAAGCATACCCAATTAAAGCAAGATCAGAAACATCTACTAGTAGATTGTACAAGTAGTGGCACTTCAGGTTTTAGACCACCATAAATTCTTATCCTTCCTCCCACCCCACCCCCCACAAAAAAAAAAAACCTACAGTATAATAACATTAAGAAGCTGGCAAGAAGAAGTGAAAGCCTTTTTTTTTTCTGGGGGGAAAACCCCTAATTTCTTTAATTTCCTGCCCAGTTCTATGATATATTAAAAATCTATTACATATCAAATCCTGTGAAAGTTTTAGTGTGCCTAAACGTTGAAGGACAATAGATGCCAAATTGAATGTGTACACCTGGTTTTTTTTTTTTAAAAGGAAAACATTTGTCCTCATGATAAACCATTTCTGGTGACCAAACTCCCATCACTGTTTTCTGCTGCTTCTTGTTTCCATCAGCAGCAAAAGGATGTAAGTTCTGCTTAACTGAAGGTCAAAGAGGTAAGCAGAGAGAACAGACACAAAACTTGTTTTCTTACAGATATATCCTTGATGGAGTCTCAGCCAATTTATCACTGGCTAACCTAATTTCTGTTTACTATTATCTGTGTTTCTTGATCCCCAAACTACTTTGGATGTTCCTTTTATCTCCAGCTGACTTGATCCTCTATTTTTAAATGACATGTTTTCCCAACTTAATTAATGTAGGTAGTCTAGAGACCTCAAAAACTGTCTTAAAATTCAGCTGCTTTCAAGGGTCTGGCAGAAATTCTGTGAGCATGTCTTAAAAAAAAAATCCAGCCATGCCTGCAATTATAATCTTTGATATATAAATCTGCAATAGATATATTGCTATTTTAGAATTCTTTTAAAGTCCTGTTTCACAGCAATTGATAATTTTGCAGGTGCTACAGATTGTTTGCTTCTGTTTCCTTCTCCTTAATAGTTTCCAGTCATGACCTGTTTAGCGTTACCAGGCTTCTTAGCTTTTCTCTCAGGACAAACCACCCTCCCTGTCAGGGGGTAACACCCATGATACAAGTGTGTTTTATCTGGCTAGCTAAAGGGCATCATAGTTTAAAACAGGACACCGTGTCAGGCATAATAAAATAATGTCTTTGTATTTTCTTAAATCCTTAGATTTCGTAATACAGGTAGTCCTCGACTTATGACCCAAATGGAGTCCCAAATTTCTGTTGCTAAGTGAAACAGTTAAGTGAGTTTTGCCCTATTTTACCGTCTTTCTTGTCACAGTTGTTAAGTGAATCATTGCAATGGTTACGTTAGTCACATGGTTGTTAAGTGAATCTGGCTTCCTCATTGACTTTGCTTGTCAGAAGTTTCCAAAAGTTGATCACATGATCCTGGGACACTGCAACTATCATAAATTTGAACTAGTTACCAAGCATCCAAGTTTTGATCACATAACCATGGGGATGCTGCAATGGTTGTAAATGTGAAAAATGGTCATAAGTCACTTTTTTCAGGGATGTTGTAACTTTGAACGGTCACTAAATGAACTGTGGTAAGTTGAGGACTATCTGTATTCTGAAGAATCATTAGCTTGGGTCATCAAGCATTTCACCAAGCAGGGTGGCCACATCCTGAGGACTTCCTTCTTGACAAAATGCTACTGGAATAACATCCTCTGCTTGAAGACATTTTCTGTTTGATGTCTGTAGAGATTCTCAGTCATGCAGGTCCTGGTTGTCCCAAAGGTGCTTTTTCAGGAGGCAACTAAACTTTCTTGTTTTTTCTTTTGAAGACGTTTCGCTTCTCATCCAATAAGCTTCTTCAGCTCTGACAGGATAGTGGGGAATGGAAGGATTTCTGTTTGATAGTTTTCCTATTTTAAGTCCAAGCCTGGCTTAAATCAGCAATCAGAAGAAGAGAAGCAGAGATCTTAATGTACAGTACATGCATATGTGTTGTTGGGTCTAAACCCACTTATGATGGACTTCTCTAAATATACATGTAGGGAATGAAAGGTAAGTATCTGATTCTATATGATTGCTCTTCAGAAGAATGGAAGGAAAAGGAGACTAATGAAAATTCTTCTGGTTTTCATGAAACTATCACTGTTTAAATATTACTTTTGCTTTTCTGGTCTCATAAATTATAATTTTCCATTATCTGTGAAAGGGTGTTTTAAGCGAGGGTGTTTTTTTTTTTTGGTAGATTATTAGGTATTTGCTGAGCATTCGGGACATTTTATAACGATAAATACAAGTTAAATGGTTTTCTTGTTAAGCTCAATGTAGAAGTAACTCCTCAAGGCCAGACAGAAATTACTCCTGATAATAAATTAAAGCATTACTTCTTTTCCATTTTTCATTTTGAAGGGGAAATTACCTTACAGAACTGAACACTTGAAACTGCAGATTCATATATATTTTTTTTAATAAAGTCTTCCCTTCCCTCCCCATCTGAAGTAAAAGAAATGTGCTTATGGAGAAAGATGGATTGTAAGCCATTTATTTATAAAACAATTCACCTTAACTTTTGATGGTTGGCAGGATGTTTCAAAAAATTTTGAGTAAATGATATTTTTCATGCGTGATCACATCTGATTGTAACAGTTTGCAATACCTGATAGAGAGAAGTTCCCTGAAGATGTGCTCCAGCACGAGTCCAAAACAGTGGTGAAATGTGAAAATTTCCCTTACCGGTTCTGTGGGTGTGGCTTATTTTGTGGGCATGGTTTGGATGTCAGGTGGGTGTGGCTTCAGGTGGGCGTGGCTTGGTGGTCAGGTGACCGGGTGGGCGTGACCAACTTGTAAAATGTGGTGAAACTCACTTAACAACGCTCTTGCTTAGCAACCAAAATTTTGGGCTCAATTGTGGTCATAAGTCTTTCTTTCTTTCTTTCTTGCTTCTTTATAAATCTTACTTTGTCTTTCTTTTTCTTTCTTTCTTTCTTTCTTTTCTTTCTTTCTTTCTTTCTTTCTTTCTTTCTTCTCTTTCTTCCTTCTTCCCTTTCCCTTCCCTTTCCTTCTTTCCTTTCCTTTCCTTCTTTCCTTTCCTTTCCTTCTTCCTTTTCCCTTTCCCTTCCCTTCCTTTCCTCCTTTCCTTTCCTTTCCCTTCCCTTTCCTTCTTTCCTTTCCTCCTTTCCTTTCCTTCCTTCCTTCCTTCCTTCTTTCCTGTCTCTTTCTCTCTCCTTTCCTCTTTCTTCCTCCTCTCTCTCTCTCTCTCTCTCTCTCTCTCTCTCTCTCTCTCTCACACACACACACACACACACACACACACACACACACACACACTCCAAAAGCTCAGAAGACAAACCTCTGGTTCCAGTGACCAACCTGGATTGGATCCTGCAACATTATCCTGGGACAAATATATTCACCTTCATTCTTTGTGCAATATCTGCATATGCAATTAAGCTGCATAAAAAGTGAGATCTAAAGTTATGTGAGTGTGCATAACTCACACACACAATTTTCCTCCCTCACCCTCCTTCTCCAAATTCAATAAAATTTGCTCTGGAAGTTTGAAGGGGATGTGGGGCTCTCTTGGACATATAGCATGAGAATAAGGAATTGCCATCCAGTGAATGGAAATTTCTCACCAAAATAAGCCACTGGATTCTACTCTATTTAAAATATTCCAAGATGGTTTCCACAATCTATTCATGTTAGGAGCCACTGAATCTTATTAACCCAAAGAGCCTTTCTGAGGGTCTATAGGCACTTTTATTTTTGTGTCATAGGAAAAAGAGTTGCATGAATTACACACATAAAAATAACACCGGTGTTCCACCCAAAATTGCCTTGTAACACCTTTAAAGTCTACCATATATTATGAAGCATGCTTTCATGGACTTCCATTAGCCAACTACTATGATTAACAACTTATCTGAATCACAGATTAAAGAGCTGCATGGATTACTTTTAGCTTCTATCCTCTCCGACTTTTCTCTTGGCCTATGTTAGCAGTGGGCACATTGGCTCCGTCTCAGAAAGAGGATGAATTTTAATTTTTTTACCCTTCCTTTTCAAATGTTCAGCAGATGTCTTAGGAGAGCAGCCAATTCTGGTTATAAAGAGCATAGCAAAAGAAACTGGCCAGAGAAAGGAATGCAAAGTGTTGTAAAAGAACAGATAAGTTCAGTCACTAATCATGACAATTAAAGATGTTCCCCCTTTCTAATCATCGGTTCATTTGGAAACCTTACACAAAGATGTACGTCCCTCTCTATTGATAGATTTATCTGACTCCCTGTCAAAATCGGTGCACATTGACAAAAATCTATTTTGTTGTTTTTGCCACAGAAAACTACGCTGGCATTTTTGCCCATGGAGATTTGGCTAGTCATTGTCAGCATGAGGTGCCAGCAAGAGCTTTTTACTGTTTTGTTTTGTTTTTTTTAATGATGCCAGCTGCTTCCCTGGCTTAGAATTTTTGGTTCAGATTGTAAATGGGGGTGAAAAATCCATATCCACCTCAGCCTGTTCTGTGGAAGACAGCAGAGACTTGATTTATGAATTCTGAGAACCAGGGACAGTTATTGTGAAGTTCTAAGAATCAGAAATGAGGAATAGGGAATTCTGGCTGAGGATGACCTTGGCCATTCGGGGACATGACTAGTAATCAGTTGCTGGCCAAATTGTCAAACGTACCACATAACCCTGTAGCAAACCGCAGATGACAATTTGGCTCTCCTTCTTATTGACATATTTGAGGTTTAGGTAACTTTGACCTAAAACTTGGACATTGACTTAATAATGTGAGCATTAACTATTCTTTAAAACCATTCATTGAAAAATTATATTTCAGGAAGTTCTGAGGTTCCTTGGAAAATATGCAAAGCTCTCTTAATAACATCAACAATAATAGACCAAATAACCCCTCTTCAAAGGCAGATTGCACTTTTACTACTACCTATGTAGTTAATATATTGCCACATGGAGGAAAGTATTAGATTTTTGGGGGGAGTGGTGTGGTGTGGGGTGGTTGTGTATTTCTGTATTTTAATATAGGGCCATGCAAGATTTTGCTAATTCTACATTTTTAAATAAGCCAATCTGATCCTTTCATAGAACCATAGGGTTGGAAGGGACTTTGGAAGTCTTCTAGTCCAACTACCTGCCAGTGGAGTCCTCATACCATCTTGGATATCATGCACGTCTTTTCCCCTAATTTTCAGCCAAGTACCTTCAAGAAAGCTTTCACCATTGGTATTGTGTATTTCTGTACAGTAATTATTTACATACAGTACAACTCCTCCTCTTTTGTCAGATCTGTTTCTTTTGAACACATTGTAATCTTTTAGTAGTATATTCCATACATGGGTTCCATCCCACCAAATTTTGGCAATACCAATAACCTGCCCTCATGTACTAGGACTTTACGTTTTGTCTGTTTGTTCCCCATACTTTGAGCAAGAATGTGCAGGCATCTTGAGCCCTTTATATGGCTGATCTTACATTTGCTTGCTGTATCTCCTGTTTTATATCTGACTGCCCCTTCCTTCTAACCACCTCCTTCCTCATTCTCAAATTCATTGCCTTGAGTTTGGGTTTGGTTCTGGAAATTGGCCTCCCACCCCCTCTAGATTAGTTTAAAGCTATTTGGATAACCTGAAAGAGTATCCAAATACATTCTTCCAAATGCATTCTTTCCAGTTCTTGTGAGGTGGAGCCCATCTCTTGCTAGAAGCCCATCATGTAAGTAGCAATAGCAATAGCACTTAGACTTATATACCGCTTTACAATGCTTTACAGCCCTCCCTAAGCGGTTTACAGAGTCAGCATATTGCCCCCAACAATCTGGGTTCTCATTTTACCCACCTTGGAAGGATGGAAAGCTGAGTCAACCTTGAGCCTGGTGAGATTTGAACTGTCGAACTGCAGCTAGCAGTCAGCTGAAGTAGCCTGCAGTACTGCACTCTAACCACTGCGCCACCTCGGCCCAGAAATCCATGGTTTTCTTGACAGCACCATCTCTTGAGCCAGGGGTTCCTTCTGAATGAGAATTGATTCCTCCTGAATTTCCCTATTCCTCCTCAATGAGCAATGCATTGGAACAATTATCCTTGTTTTGTATCCAGGTTTGTAACACAGGTCTTACCTCACAGTTCAAATTGCACCAAAACAGATTTGGAAATCTAATAAATTACATGTTTTATTTCTGTTCTAAGAAAATGCACAGAAATTGGGTTTAAATTTGAGATTTCATTCCCTTTGCTTGAAAGCATCAGATTAATGTGGACACAGAGAAAAAAGATTTAAGAATAAATATATGTGAACATAGCATAAATGGCAAAGAGACTGCTATCTGCCGCTTTTAGAACAGAGTTCTGCGGAAAATTTCTTTGCTATTTCTTTTTAATATCCTCATTCCTTTCCCTGGAGAAATTATTTGCAATATCTCTGCCCAGAGGTTTGGTGCAGAATTTCAAGAGGTCTTTTATGTTCCATTCTAATAGAAATAATTTACCTACATATGTGTGGTTTTTTTAGTGATTTGGGATGTCTATCTCTTGACTTTCAGTGCAAGCAGAGTGATTGTGCTGGAACTGGTTCCAGGAGTCAGATGACTCCTCTTCAAAAGTGCCACAGAACTTAATAATTGTATCATTTTTGAAATTTCAGGAAGGAACAAGAATGCCAAACATGAACACAGTCTCACTCTTTGTTGGTGACTGCATGCATTATACATGTGATGCATGCAAAAGACGGTGGGACTTTGATTGCAGGGACATGGCAATCGTTTTCAATTTTTTGGTCACTTCCTTCCCAAAGATACCTCTGGAAACATATGACATCAATTGCTCTATTCCTACACTGGAACTTCATTAGATTATCTAATTCTGAAGGTCAATATTTGAATGGAGTCCATACAGAGGAGACTTTTGAACCTCTCCCTTCCAAAGTGCCCCTCCCCACCTCTCTCTCCCTCTCCCTCCCCCCCTCTCTTTTAAGGGGACTTCCTTCCCAAAACTGTAGTATTATCAAACTAAGTTTTTTTTAACTGTTGTAATTAAACAACGTCAACAGCTGAAACTGGCTTTGAAATTATAGCGCACTAGACAATGTTTGTATCTGTTACAATTTTCATGTCCTGAACTAATTCACATTCCAGAATGTAGTGTTTGTTTTGTTTTGCACTTCTTTGAAGTTGGCGGTATTGTACTCAGTTCAAAAACAGTGCAAAGGAACAAAAATGCAAAAATTTACCTGGATAAAATACCCTTTTGCTGTTCGAGAAAGAACATCTTGATTAAAATAGCAAGAGGGACAAACCTGGATTTTTAATCCTAACTACAATAATGCCAAAATGATGAAACATGTGTCATGACATAAACACACATGTCTACTCTGTTGTGTTTGTGTTGCAAGACCACATGTAACCCTATAACAACTGGGGGTTCCGTGGTGATGTTGCAATACACATTTCATCACTTGTGCCCCTTGCTGCTTCCCTACGGAACAAATTGAAAAAAATGAAAGCAATAGTCTTATCTGTGAATACTAACATCTGTCCAGCCGAGTAGAAGATATGGATTCATTGGAGGACTTTAATTACCCCAATAGTTTGCCAACCATTATCTTTCCACCTGTAATAATCAGGGGATCTGAATTGATCAGGAGTGTAGAAACCATGTCCTGTGAAAAGAGACAGACATCTATAGTTTTGAGAAGAAAAGTTGGATTGGAGAGGGTCTATGATAACACTCTTCAAAAATTTGAAAAGATGTGCTGTACAAGAACATGAAGATTTGATCTCTATTTTTCCAGAGTGCAGGATAATATAATGGATTTAAGCTACAAGAAGGAAAATTTCAATTGGAAAGTTAGGGGAGAAAAATTCACAATAGGAGCATTTGACTTTAGGATCAAATACCGGGATAAATTGTGGGCTCACTTTCACTGTATACATTTGATCAGCAGCTAGAAAGCCATCTGTTGCTTCAGTTTGGATTATTTCACTAAACTGGGGTTTGGAAATGAAGGCCACAAAAGCTCCTTCTGATTCTATAATTTTAAACTTATTTTTCCATTAAAAGTCAGTTTTTAAAGTAAGCCCTCAAGGATGTTTGAAAAACCAAATCATGCCTTCATTCTCATTTGCACTTTATCACTCTTCAGTCCAGTTTCTTGAGACATTCCAGCATTGGAGTAGTTCAAAGAGAGCTTTTGTTGAGAATAGAATAGAATAGAATAGAATAGAATAGAATAGAATAGAATAGAATAGAATAGAATAGAATAGAATAGAATAGAATAGAATAGAATAGAATAGAATAGAATAGAATAGCTTTATTATCACTTTGAATGTACACTAATCGGCATACATTAAAATGAAATTTCATTGCATACGGCTCTCAAAGGGTCACCACCTCCAATATACACGACATAAACATGACAAAATAAATAAATACAAAATTATGCATATACCCACATATATTATATGACAAAGAAACAACATAGTCTAGTTCGAATGTGTACATGTACATGGCGAGAAAAACGAATCTTGCGAGTTTACTACAGAATTGGGTAGTCCTGCTAGAAATACTTTGAAAACTCCTCCCAGAGGGGAGTAATAGAAACAGACAGTAAAGTGGGTGTGTGGGGTCTCTAACAATGCTTTGAACTCTAAGCACATAGCGCTTATAAGCAGTATCCTGAATATCGGGAAGTGAGCTTCCTATAACCTTCTCGGCTATCCTTACCACTCTCTGTATGGACTTTCTAACTGAGGCACTGCTGCCACCAAACCAAACAGTGGTGCAGTTTGTTAAAACATTCTCAGTCATACCTCTGTAAAAAGTGGTCAGGACAGAAAGAGAAAGATGTGCTCTCCTTACCTGATGCAGGAAATGCAGATGCTGGTTTGCACACTTCACTAAGGATGATGTATGGAGAGACCAGTTCAGATTGTTAGTTATCTGCACCTCCAGATACCTCATACTGTTGACCACCTCTACAGCTGCATCCTCGATACTTAATGGAGTATGACCATGCTGACTCTTTCTAAAATCTACAATGATCTTGTTTGTTTTATTAATATTTAGAACCAGGTTACTTTTATTGCACCAGTCCACCTCTTCCTTATAAGCATCTTCATTGTCGTCCTGGATAAGACCCACCACTTCCGTATTATCTGCATACTTCACAATATGATTTGTAGCAGATTTGGCACAGCAGTCATGGGTCATCAAGGTGAACAGTAGTGGATTGAAGACACAGCCCTGTGGGGAACCCATGCTCAAGGAGATGGAGTTGGAAACTTTTCTTCCATCTCGCACAAACTGGGACCTATCAATAAGGAAATCAAGTATCCAAATACATAAAGGAGTATTAAACCTAATAGGCCCAGTTTGTTCACCAAATGCTGATGAATGATATTCCAGCGCACCCACTCCCTCATTCTAAATATACATCATTGTTCCTATATATTGAGGACAATTATTATGTGCAGGTATACACATAATGAAAGAAAGGGCATGCCTCCATGAGTGCATTTCTCTGTGCAAGAAAATTAAGCAATACCATTGGATGAGAAGAAATTTCATTGGATTGTACATCATAACATTCAGACACATCCCTTCTATGCAATAAACATTTATTTAAAGTATTTTGGGCAGCTGATAATTGCTTCTACATAATCCTCTACGTGATCCATACTCAGTATCTTCTGTTGCAAAATAAAGTTCTGAAAGAATATCTGATGCAGAGAATACTATATACTATATCTCCAGGTACTCTTGTGGTGTTACCTGAAATCCAACAATGCTACATCACAACCTGCCAAAGTGTCCACTGGTCTGACAACTATCAGGACATATCTTTCTTTTCCTTCTACATTATTGCATTGAGAAGAGCACTCACAAGAGGAGATATATTTCCTGCCCTTTGTGTTTGGACTGGAGAAGCTCCTAATCACATGCACTACCCTTTAATTTTGCATTTTAGGTCATATCAAGCTCTAGAAAGTGTCTGGAAGCAAAACAAAGGGAGTTAATTCTGGTAAGAATGCCTGAAGAACAAACTAGTTGTGTACGGCAAGGCTTACTATTTCTGCCTATGTAACATGGAATGGAATGGAATGGAATGGAATGGAATGGAATGGAATGGAATGACAGTAGATAACAAAATTATTCAGATTGTTCTGAACTCCATAAGCCCGTGATGGCGAACCTTTGGCACACGTGCCAGAGGTGGCACGCAGAACCCTCTCTGTGGGCACACGCGCCGTCGCCAACTGCTCTTCTGGTTTCCGGCACGCATGGTCTTCGCGGGCGCCGGACCGGCCAGCTGGTCTTTGTGGGCGCCGGAGTGCCAGAAAACGGCCTGAAAACTGCCAAAAACCAGGCCATTTTTCGGGCCATTTCTGGGCCTTTTTTGGGCCATTTTCCGGGCCGTTTTCAGGCCTGAAACAGCCCAAAAAATGGCCTGAAAATGGCCCCCCAAATGGCAAAAAAACAGGCATGCACATGCCAGCCAGCTAGTCTTCAGGTTTCCTGTGCTCCGGCGCGCGCACATGCATGCGTGTTCCTGTTTAGGCACTCGGTGCCGAAAGGGTTCGTCATCACTGCCATAAGCTATAACAGGATATACCTCTCAGTATAAATAGATAATGCAGGATGTAGAAACCAAATTATGCCAATAATGAAAACTGTAAAGAACTTCCAACCAAAAAATAAAATTTGATTCCAGGTTTTGTTTAATCAGCTATTACAAAAAATATTTAACATTTGGAGGGGGAAGAATGGCTAAGGCATATTTAAGATCTAATTCAAATTGGGTGTATGTTGGAATCCAACATGAAATTTCATTGAGAACATAATGATTTTGAGAACATAATGGGAGTTGGGCGGCATACAAATTTAATAAATAATAATAATAATAAATAATAATAATGATTTTACTGTTATGGTCTCGTATTATTTTGCCAAGGCAGAATTACATAAGGAAATCTTCGGTATGATCAAACCTGATGGGAGACTATTTAAAACCGACATACTACTTATAAAATGTATTTTAAATAAATGATAGTTATGCTGGCTGAAGATTACAATCCTTCACATGCTCAATTTGTCATAAGCCACATCTAAAAGTTTGGATACAGATTTCCCATAAATGGAATCCTAATTTTGGTGATGATCTTACTGAAGAAAGTCAAATGTATAATAAGTCAATGGATAATCTTTACTAAATCCTCCTTCTGCTGCAACGTTTGTGATCTGAACAATCTTTGGAATCTTAAAAACACAGAAGAGGACTGAGGTCAAATACCTGAAGTTCTAGGAACACAGCCTTCAGAAACCATGGATGTGATCCTACGAAAATATCCAAGGAAGCGTTTATGGAACTGAGGCTGTTATATTTACTGACACTGGATTCAATTTTTTAAAAAGGTTCGTCTGTGACAGAATCAGCCCAATCAGAATTGACCCATTGGTTGACCTTGCCATTTTGTGATATGTTTTGGCTGTTCCTAAGGTTAAGATGATCACTTGTCTCCAAGATGAGATGGATTGTCTCCTCATCTTCAGAGAGGGTAATGATAAGATAAATCTACAGGTTTTTGTCAGTCCTATAAGGTAAGCCAGACTGAGAGTTCAATGTTGTATAATAAAAATCCCTCACTGTCTCTAATCTTTGTCGCCTATAAATTCTTACCCTGCTGAATCCATTGCTTTATTTGATATGCAGCATATGCAGGGTGTTCCCACCTCTCTCCTTCTTCATTAAATAGCCTTTATAAGCTTTCCCAACTAGAGTAGAGACTTTGAAAAACAACTAAGGAAAGAAAAACCCAAACTCTTTGAAGTTTCATTTCACCTCTTCCTTATTTGTATTTTTATAGAAACACTACAAAGAGGAACTTTGAATTTCCATTACCAGAAGAGTCCAGGGTTGCAACATTAAGTTAACAACCACAGAGTTTCTATTTTAGCTTACCTGGCACACTCAGCTCTGCCAGATGTAGGTCTGCTATCACATCATTTGATCTGCTGACAATGTGTGCTTGACTTAAAAAAAAAAAAAACAAAAGCAAAGCAAAGGAAATGCCTAGGTGACTCCTATCCAAATCACACATATTCTTTTGGTTAAGAATGAAATGTGAGACTGAATTTAGCCTTTAATTACATTTCCTTCCTTACCTCCAACAAACAAAATTTTATAACCTTTCCAATGAAGAAAGCCATATTTTGTAAATTACTTGCTTGGAATCTTCCCAGGAGCAAAGTTACTTAGGAAACATTCTATTACTTGGATTAATCAAAGGTAGAGGCTTATTTTCAAGTATGCCCTCTGTTCATTTTTGTCTATCGGGCAGTGGTGGGTGGGTGCATCAGAAGATAGTTTTCTCTTTTTCTTTTTCTTTGCAAATTTCAAATTTCACAGAGCTACCTGTCCAATGGGAAGGATTTGTGGGACATAAGCATTACTTAAAGCTCTGTGTGTGTGTGTGTGTGTGTGTGTGTGTGTGTATGTGTGTGTGTGTCCATTGCTAAGCAAGGCAGTTGTTAAATGAGTTTTGCCATATTATTTATTGATTGATTGATTGATTGTATATATAGCCACCCATTTCCCAAGCAGAGATTGCCTCTCATTATAGGACTGAATAAGCTTTAAAAATGGAGACACACACACACACACACACACACACACACACACACACACACACACACACACACACACACACACATATATATATATACTACCTGCAATACATTTAGTGGAAAGATGGGCAGCTATATGCGATACATTAAATAAATAATATACCCAACAACTAAAAAAAGCGATCACCTCTTTCTTAACTTTTGATACTGAGTTGTAGATGGCAATAAATGTTTTAAATACATAAGTTGCTTTATTAAAACCAGGTCTCATTCTTTCCCAATTTCCCAACGGTAATACCTTACTGACAGGCAGTTTGGCCTAGTAGTTAAGGCACAGAAGAGGAGGGGTTCTAGGCCTGCCATTAGGCACAAAGCCAGCGAAGTAATTTTGAGTAATTATCAATCCTAGGAAGAAAACTACGGCAAACCACTTCTGAAAATACTGCCTAGTTGTCAGGAGTCAAGACTGATTTGGCAGCCTCTTGTTAAACTGGAGAGCTGCAGATTTTTCTGTAGCATGCGGAAAAAGGTACCATTTGGATGTTTTAAACTCCGTGGGTTCTTTGCCATCAAGATATTGTGTCGAGTTCAATGCCATGCAATATCTGTCAGCTTAAATTTCCTGCTATTCCAAACTGAGTTGACTGGGGCAAAAAGCTGTTTAGCAAGTTGGAAAAAGGGGAACATTTCACACTTTATAAGGGGAAAGGGTTTAATTAGGAGCAGATGTTCAAGACAATGTGAAGGCAACTTGTAATGTCCCTAGCAGATCAATTAACCATTTTTTTCTGCTTCCTTACTCATATTTCATATTTCTTGACATTCTAAACCAAGGTCCATGGGGCACAGAATACATATTTTAGAGTAGTTCCTTGACTAACGTTGGCCAAGAAAAACAAACAAAAGGTTGACAGACCTGAATATTGAGGAAGCAGAAGTCATGAGAAGGGGGAACCCAAAGAAGTGAAATTGGGGTGGCATTAATTGAACACATTTATTTAAACAACCCAGCTCTTGCTCTTCCTTCAAGTTTCCTCCCCACGTGACACTTCTGAGCTAAATATGTACTGTTATACTTCAGATGTGTTGGTCTTCAACCCTCCTTAGTCACTCTGGCTAGAACTACAGGAACTAGCACATCTGAAGGGGACTGGATTAGAGAATATGGGTTAATTCACAGTACACACCCACTGTACTTTCATACTTTTTTACTCTCTTGAGCTGCAAGCAAAACCACTTTTATTTTCAAATCATGAAAACTACTTAGAGCACCATAACAGAAGGAAATCTGGCAAGACGTTTTCTACCCTTTCAGAGAAACTGGCTGACATACTTCATATACGAACCATTTAAAGTCTTGATGCATAGAAATTCCACAATGCTTCATTTTGGAAGGCAATTGAAACTTTTATATCTTTTCTTATAACCACAGGTATGCACGTTTATTCCACATGCAGAAGTTTTTTTTTTTTCTAAAGTCACAGGTCTTTTGAGACCATATTCTAAATATTGGGAATTCCAGTTATGTTTTGCTTGGGATATGGCTAAAGCTACACTTTACTAGCAGAAAGCATAATTAACTGACTATACAAGCAGAAAGTACAACATTATTTTTTTAAAGAAAGCTTTATCTACAAAAAAATCATGAGACTTTGCAAAGGAATACCTAGGAGTATAATCTAAATTGAAATTTTTGAGTCTTTCTGTTGCTGAAAGTCTCTGCATCAACATTTCACTGGCAAATAAGCAAAATCAAGCTGTCTTTTCCTGACCCAGTGTGCACACCATAGCCAGAAAACTTAGGGGCTTCCAGATGTTAATGAACTACAACCCTGACCAGCAGACTTCTAAAGAATGCTAGGTAAAGGAATGTTTAAGGAGCCCATCTTAAAGCTTAAGGCAATTTCTTTATTCCTTAAGCCTCCCCAAGCTCCTAAAACAAAGGATTCCAAAATGTTTAGCCCCATCAACTAGACAGAACTTCTATTATTCCTAGTGGCGATGCTGTCAGCCTTGATGCTATACAAATTGAATGGGAGGAAATTATTTAGATTTTCGAGTTCTGATGTGGAGGCTTGATGACAGTAGAGACAAACCTGTCCTGCTTCTTCATATTCAGTGGAATTTGGAAAGAAATATTCTCTCATTTTAAGCATTCAATCTAGATATGAGGAAGGTTCCATTTCATATGCATTCAATCAGAGGTGGGTTCTTACCAGTTCTAACCGGTTCTTTAGAATCGTTAGTAACTCAGCGATGACGTCACGGAGCCGGTTCCATCGGTGTCTCCATGGGCGCCGCCATCTTGGATTTTGTTTCTGCGCATGCACAGAAGCTATTTTTTTATTGCTAAGTGCACGTGCGCATGCACGCACAGCGCAACCTTGAGCGAACCGGCAGCAAAAGGATCCAGAACCCACCCCTGCATTCAATGTATGAAATTCACTTCTGTAACACATTGGAATTGATGCTACCACAGATTGGGAAATAAGGTGGACAAAGTCTTGGCTCTTGCAAAATCTATTGGTTAAAAAATAATGCATCCTAGATATCAGGAGAATATGTGGGGAAACAACAGGTCAGGAATATCAGTGAGTTTACAAAGGCCACTCTTATTTCAGATAATAATTAAGACATTGTGAATTGCAAAATCTGGAAGTGAATAATTGTTTCTTGATGGATTATACTTTCAGTGTGCAAGCTAGGAATATGGGCAGGACCTTATCCAAGGAGACAGAGGTCAGTAGTTAGAACCAGAAGCAGATTTTGCCTCAGTGAAGCATATTCTGGCCATATCTAGACTAGATTATGTACTCTGTTCCTTGACAGTGTCTTAAAAATAGCAGTCAGTTATTCCAGCAATTTTGCATTAGTTGCACAGTCTTTTCTTTCGATTCCAAGCACAATGCAAGGTGCTCACTTTGATCTTTAAGACTCTAAAACATTTTTGCAAGGTTATTTGAAGGATTGCCTCTGTCTGCCTAAGCTGCCGAGGATCACATTCTGGTTTATAATGTTACATAATTATTAAACGCATACACTGCCTTTTCTCTGGAGTTTAAGGTAGTGCCCAGGATTTGTCTGTGTGTTTTGTCCCATGGTTTAGCCTTTAAAATAACCCCGGGAGATAGGTTGGGATGTAAAGCAGGAACAAAGCATCATGGCTGAGAGATAACTTGACGTTTCGGGGCCTAGCCCAACACTTCACCAGTATGTTAAACTGACTTTCTAAGATGTTGTCTGGTCAATGAATCCTTAACTCTAATTAATGAACTTCCAGGCCTATTAGTAAAAAGTTCATTATACATTGATGGTAGCAAGGGGGGAAAAACATTTGTAGTCTTTATCCCCCCCCCAAAAAGAATGCATGCTCCTGTCATTCCTGGTTGATAATAATAATAATAATAATAATAATAATACTAATAATAATAATAATAATAATAATAATAATAATACCTAGCATGCTGGCAGCAACCTGTATCAACCATTAGCACCAGTAAATGGTATTTGTGTGGCACTTTTAAATGTTCAGTTGACTGAGTTTCATGTTTAATGAATAAGGACTATAATCATAATAATAATAATAATAATAATAATAATAATAATAATAATAATAATAATAATAATAAACCTCTGCTTAAAGTCATGCTTGCTGATATACGGTGGGAGCTGCTGTTGTAAGAAGTGTGAGGGTTTTTTTTTTTTACACTTTTTAAACTGTGTCGTATTTGGGTATTTTTCAAGCTTTACTTCTAAACCACCATGTGAATACAAGATGTAATGTTGGAGAAGGAGGGCTCTTTTGTCAACTGGCTTAAAATTGCAGCCTGAGATTTTGATGGTGATCTTGTCCTCGGGATCCTTCAAATTGCTCCTCAGTCTGGCATAAAAGAGCACCCATATGTCGTACTCATTATCAATTATGATTAAGCCCCTTAAGATAAAAAGCCTTTGATCATGAAAGAATGTGAAGATTTACAAAGAAGTAAGTAATCCAGCCTTCTTCCTCTTTCCTTTTTCTTTTTTGAACAATGCCAAATGTCATTTCTTTTAAAAGCAACCTCCCCCCACCCCCCTTCTCTCTCTCTCACACACACACACTTAAAACCTCAGTGGCCTTGCCAGGTTCAATTCACACATCCTCTCAGGGAGAACACAACCGAGCATTTTGACATTTTTGATACCTGCAAAATAACATAACATGCTGTCATCCTTTGAAATGGTAAATGGTAATCATTTAAACCAGATGAGTGACAGAAGACAGAATTATTGCACCTACAGCACAGGATATACAGTACTCTGCACCTATTTCAGGGGAACGAGAGTGGGTGGCCGGAAGACCGAAACGTTTTCCCCCATTTAACCTGTAATTTGACAACATCTGCAAAGAATTAGCCTTAGCACTGGCATGCCAATTGTTGTCTCTAAAATCAATCACTAGGGAAAGGAGGTTACTTTAAATAGAAGTTAGCTGCCTATCCCATTTTAGAAAGAAGGAAAAAGAGAAAGAAAGGAAAGATAGGAGAGAGAAAATTAAATATTGAAACTGGAAAGGAAATTAATTCCTTGCAATTCAAGGCTGATTCCAAAGAACTTTTGAGACCACTCATATTGTTGTGTGTTCATAAAATGTTGGGATCAGATGCGTTCACAATTGAAAAGTGTGGTGCTTCTGTGGGTAATGGATGCACACATGTATGAACAGATATTATTTATCTACTATTCTCCTATTTTACTTTCTCTTTTTTTCTTCTGTTATCTTCTTCCTTTCTCTATTCCTTTTCTTTATTTTCCTCTCTTCAGGCTTAGAAATTGAAGCAATGATTTAGCCGATGTTAAGGAAACCCCTTCAGTTGATCCAACAGAGAAATTCTCAGTTAGTCCTCCTAGGAATAAATTTTCAGTCCCCCAGTAATCCTATTTGCCCTTAAGAAATTCATGAAGAATTGTAATAATTGTAGAAGAGTTGTAATTGTAATATTTTGTTGTTTCGCGATGTTTACAGATTGAATGATTTTCTTTAATCTGCTCTAAATCTTCTGAACTACAGAGATAACAACTGGCTCGTAATTATATCTCCAGATCCTTCCCTTTATTTATTTTATTTATTTTATTTATTTATTTTGTCAAACATGTACAAGATAGCAGGTATAGGTATAATCATAAACATAATCAAAGTGAATACAGATAGATGAAGACAATAGGACAGTAGGACAGGGACGGTAGGCACGCTGGTGCGCTTATGCACGCCCCTTACAGACCTCTTAGGAATGGGGTGAGGTCGACAGTAGACAGTCTAAGGTTAAAGTTTTTTGGGTTTGGGGAAGAAACCACAGAGTCAGGTAGTGAATTCTAGGCATTAATCACTCTGTTGCTGACGTCATGTTTTCTGCAGTCGAGTTTGGAGCGGTTTACATGAAGTTTGTATCTATTGTGTGCTCGTGGATTGGTGTGGTGGAAGGTGAAGTAGTCATTGACAGGTAGGACATTGTGGCAGATAA
>QLTV01004265.1:200462-211663 GCA_003457575.1 Thermophis baileyi | reverse complement strand
TTGATAGAGAACTCTCTATTTTAACCACTTGATGTCTGTTTGACAGGAACGCAGTTATCCAATCATGTAGGGGTCCAGAGATGCCATAAGATTTTAGTTTCAGAAGTAGTTTGTCGTGTACCACTGAATCAAAGGCTTTACAAAAGTCTATGTAAATTGCATCTATTGCTTTACCCTGATCGAGTTGTGTAGTCCATATGTTTTTGCAGTGTAGGAGTTGCAGATTACAGGATAATTTTTTCCTGAAACCAAATTGTTTGTTAGAAAGTAGGTTGTTAGTTTCTAGGTGGAGGGTAATGGATTGTTTCTAGGTGGAGTTTCTAGGTGGAGGGTAATGGATCCTTCCCTTCTCCTCTTTTCCTTAACAAAGGGAGAAAATCCTTTCACACTTCTACTATATTCCCTCCCCCCTTACCTGTTCTCACTCTATGCTTGAAAGCTCCAATTCCTGGGGTATTTTTTTTTCCCCTTGTAGGGATCTGTTCTACCCCAGATCCCTGTTCTCAGGCTCAGCAACTTTAAGATACATAGACATCTGGGAGTTGAAGTCCATATATCTTAAAGTTGCTGAAGTTCAGAAATACTGTTCTATTCCTTTGCCTGCTTTGGGGTAGAAGCTCAGAATTTTCACATTTCAATTCTTTACAAATCTTTCTGTGGCTAATATCTAGACCTGAGGATTTGTTTATTTTTGAATGTGTCAGTGGAGCTTACAGCTTTATTCTTACCAGTTCTATTTGTGTCTGTTTGAAAATGTTAGCTTAGGCACAACTATGTTCTCAGCAATGAAGTCAGAAACAAATAATTCATCAAGTTACAGTATTTCTTCTTCTTCTTCTTCTGCAGACTAATAGGGCCACTGTCATCTAAGGGCTTTTATCCTGCTGAAAAATATTTCAATCCTTAATATTTGTATTATTGGATTGGGTATCAATGTACTTCTTTTCCTTCTTGAATTTAATTTGCCAAACTTTGTGATCTTGTTTGTTTTCCTCATTTGAGAAGGCTTCCATTTTTTTCCAAGGATGTCTTCTTGACTCTGATAGTTTCCATGTTCCTGGTCATTATAGGTAGTCCTCGACTTACAACAGTTCATTTAGTGACTGTTCAAAGTTACAAGGGCACTGAAAAAAGTGACTTATGACCATTTTTCAAACTTATGACCGTTGTGGCATCCCCATGGTCATATGATCAAAATTCAGGCATTTGGCAACTGACTCATATTTATGATGTTGCAGTGTCCCAAGATCATCTGATCACCTTTTGCCAAGCAAAAACAATGGGGAAGTCAGATTCACTTAACAACCGTGTTACTCACTTAACAACTGCAGTGATTCACTTAACTGTGGCAAGAAATGTCATAAAATGAGGCAAAACAAATGTCTCACTTAGCAACAGAAATTTTGGGTTCAATCATAATTGTAAGGACTACTGTATACCTTTGTGCTTTGAGGAATCTTTACTAAGCTGAGATTTTCATTCTTGTTAAGCATTTATTATAGTATCTTTGAATCACTTTTAAGCATTCTGGAAATACTGCCTTCTTGTTTCACTCGTTCACCTTCCTTTTTACAGCTTTCTACTTTTTTTTCCTGAAATTTGTTCCTTTGAACTCAGAAATTACCTTTTCAACACTTGCATGCATGATGAATATAATGAAACTGTAGTCACTGTTTTTCATTGATTTAACAACTTTTGCATCTTGGACAAGGTCCTAGGTAATATTTAGGATTAAGGCCAGAGTTGCCTGACCCTTCCCCCTCCCCCTTTTTTTTCAGGGCAGAGGGATTGATTAAACATGCTACCTCTTCCTGAGCTGCTTTTCTCTGCAGCAATAGCAATAGCACTTAGACTTATATACCGCTTCATAGTGCTTTACAGCCCTCTGTAAGCGGTTTTACAGAGTTAGCATATTGCCCCCAACAATCTGGGTCCTCATTTTACTGACTTCGGCTGAGTCGACTTTGAGCTGGTCAGGATCGAATTGCTGGCAGTTGGCAGAATTAGCCTGCAATACTACATTCTAACTGCGGCACCAATTCACACATTTGCAGCATCATGCTTTCTTAAAAAGTGTTAACTGCAACCAGAGGTGGGTTCCTCCCGGTTTGGACCGGTTCGCCTGAACCGGTTGCGATCTGCTGGTGATGTCATAGTGACATCACAGATCCGGTTTGGTTGGTGCCGGTCCGTGGGCGCCGCCATCTTTTTTTTGGATATATTTTTTTTTTTGAAAAAAAAATTTTGGGGGAATTTTTTTTAGTTTTTTTTCTTCTGTGCATGCAGAGAAGTCGAGTTTCCGGCACTGCACATTTTTTTTATTTTTCACGCGTGCGCGGCCACGAGGCACAGCCACACGGCGCGGGAGGAAGCGAACTGGCAGCGAGGTAAGTTAGAACCCACCCCTGACTGCAACTTAACAAGCTCAGCATTAATTGGTTGATTAGAACCCTCCAGCCTTGCTGCGTGAAACTGCCCAGACCATAACCAGTTTCATACTGAAGGCTCTTGTTGCCAGGTGCATAAAATTTGGTTGTAAATGCACACATTGGTCAGAAAATGAACTTTTTTATTATTGCTTATTACCATCAGATGTTTAAATGGTTTCTAACAGAGGTTGTCATTAACCAAGAAGTGTCTGTATTGTTGCCTGTATTTATACCCTTTTATAAACAGGAGAATTCCAACACTCCTGTTTATAAATATAAACATTTATTTGCAAATAGTCATACATCTTTTCCCATGTTGCTTTTCTATGGCATGTACCTTTTCCTTAGCTTGTGAATTTCTTCACTATAGATTTATGCACTGACTATACTAATTTCGTAGAGCTACATTATCCCCTGGAATAATGAAGACAATTTTACCCTTTCTTTCTATTTCTGTTTATTTGAAACCTGGTGACATCCATCAGCTTAATTTTTCTAACTCCCTGTGGATGCCCCTAATACTGTATCCTTGTTAAATAGGTATAATGTATACAAATGTGAAGATTTGAAGGATGTGGGTTTGCGTTTTATTTTTATAGTTATAATGTACACTGAAGATGGCATTTAATTTCATTGTACGAGGTGCAATGACAATAAAGTAAACTAAACAAAGAAACTTACTTATTTGTGACACTATTGATAACAATATGTTAGAAAAAAACCCTACCAATGAAATATTTGAACCCATCAAAAGTATTAGACTATTTTATAAACTTTATACGTTATACTAGGTACTGTACATAACCAATTACACATTATCTGCAGATAATCAGAAGAAAGGCTTTTTAAATTTATGTTCCACTTCTCAATGCACATCTTATTTGTTATACTTCAACAATCTGGATATAGTGACTGCTGCCCAAGCCTACTCATTAGCGTTACCTCAAAATGAGCATGAATGTTGGTATCCCCTCTAACTGACTAGTGGTCCTTGCATTTGTGTCTCTTATAATAATACATTCTGTAAATGATTGTAGATTATATGCCAGGATCTTATTTTGATTCTAAATTGCAATAACATTTTTCAGTATCTCCAATCCACTTTTGTAGTCATTCTTATGGGGTGAGTTACTATTCATCTTGTAGAAATCTCCTTGTTGCATGTACAGTTAGGAATGGAAAATTTAATTTCAAATAGACTTGCCATTTATACTTTTGAATACTTGAAAAACAAGTATTTTCAATTAGAGGTATCAGGCAAATGTTGAACAAACATCCAGGTGATGGGGAAAAATAAGGTCCTACACTTCTGAGACCACAAAATTCATGGTATGGAATAATAATCCTCAAGATCAGACCTGTGTGGAGGTCCACCATGGCTGAATTGGGTTGCCCTGAATCATCTGTTTTAACTATCCTATTTTTATGTTGAGATTTGTTCAAATCCAATGCATAACTCAAGTCCATGTTGTGACATTTCTATGAAGCTCTGATGTCCATCCAACCATCTCTCTTCCATCACTGCATCAAACCCATATATTTTACCTGAAATAAACATTTGTGGCAATTCAATATTTTAATACTGTTGAATAACTTGGTAGCTTTTAAATGATCATATTGCATAGATGACCTATACATTTTTAATTAACTCAGATAATAGCATATTAGTTTAGAAAGGAGGGGGAAAAACTATAAAACCCTTGTCCGAATGCCTAGTAACATCTGAATTAAGGTTCGGTTAGAATACAGATGTGACTGTGAATTTTCAACTTTATAAAAACCTTACCTTCTACTGAAGCTACATTCTAATAACTGGGTTTTTCTCTTATGTTGAGCCAAGTTTGTGTGTATCTCCCAGTCTCCTATGATTAACTAAATATCAAAGGAAAGATCATTTTGAGATTTTTGTAACATGTAATTTTATGGACTTTGAAATTATTTTGAGAGTTGGTCCATTAGACTTTTAGAATCTTACAAGTTAATTGGAAATAGGTCTGCTAGAAATCTGTACAATCCATTTGTTCCTTAGTAGATAATATTTCTGTAAAAGACATTCAGTGATACCCCAGCCTTTGAAAAAGAGGTCTGTGAAAGGAATCCTCATCCCTGGCCATCTCCAAATTTACAGAACATTAAAACTTGTGTTCATAAGCTAGAATGGAAAATTGAAAGGACCCATTCGCAGCTCTCACCAATTTTTTTTCAGTTGCTGAAACAAGTCAAGCAATTATTATTGAAATTTAATTTCTGCCCAAGCCAATTCCTCTAGACAATTTTATGCTACATTCCAAGCTCTAATAGTTTAATTATTGCCAACAATTGCTATCAAAAGTTCTTTGCTTATATCTGAGGACTTTGAAAGATATTTTTTGTCTACAATTGAAATGCTCCAGGCTTCTGTCCCTGTGAAGGACTCATGCATTTCTTCCATTGCTCCAAATTGATTGTCATCCAGAGTCCCCCCCCCCGCCCCGCCAGTAATAGCCAGTTTCTGAAATAGTGTCAGAACTCCCTGTATTACTTGTCCCTCAGATTCATTTATGTCTTTCTTTATGTATCTTTGTTTCCTTCTTTCTGTCAGTCTCAACTAGTTTGGTCTTCTGTCCTGTTGAGGTAGACGTTTTGAAACATGCCTATCTTAATTTCATTTTTAAAAACTCCCCAGAGCCTCCACTAAACGTTTGAATTTTTTCCGATTTTGTTTCTGTGTTTCTGACTACCACATTTCCAGAGAGCTTAGAGAAGGTCCAGAAGAGGGTAACAAAGATGATGCAAGGACTCGAGGACTAGACCTTTAGAGCATAGTCTGAAAAATAAGGAAGAAGGTCTTCAGAAAGATATGCAGGAACTGTTGTCTGGACACAATGGGTTGAAGCGCCTTTTTTTAAAACTCCATGACAGCCAGATAACATCTGGAATAAGCTCAGACACTTCCCTAAGCATAGAAGGATAAGAACTTAAAGCACAGTCAGACTTGCAAGATTCTGTTATTATAGCCAATCTGAATCAAAGTTGTTTTGGAAAACTACAAGAAAAGTATTCAGGAACTGTTGTCCATAACCCAAGAAACTAGCACCAAAAATAATGGGTATACAGTATGTGGTAGCTAAAGAGATTTCATTTAAATTGAGAGAAATCATCCTAGTGGTAAGATGTATACAATAGGGGAATAGTCTACCTATTGGAGTTATGGGTATCCATTTATGTAGATTCCTAATAGGTTGGACTGCCCCAGTTGTGAAATCCAATTTTTTTTATTACCGGTTCTGTGGGTGTGGCTTGGTGGGCGTGGTGTGGCTTGGTGGGAGTGGCAGGGGAAGGATACTGCAAAATGTCCATTCCCACCCCACTCCAGGGGAAGGATACTGCAAAATCCCCATTCCCTCCCCACTCCTGAGGGAAGGATGTTGCAAAATCTCCATTCCCACCCCACTCTGGGGCCAGCCAGAGGTGGTATTTGCAGGTTCTCCGAACTACAGTACTCAAAATTTCCACTACTGGTTCTCTGAACTACTCAAAATTTCCGCTACCAGTTCTCCAGAACCTGTCAGAACCTGCTGGATTTCACCCCTGGACTGCCCCGTTTAATTAGTTTTCCTGCATGTTGCAAAGAGCTGGATTAGAACTAGTGTTTCTCAATCTTGGTACCTTTAAGATGGGTAGACGTCAACTTTGTCATTGCTGGCGGGGGAAATCTTGGAGTTGAAGTCCATCCATCTTCAATCTGCCAAGGTTGAGAAACACTGGATTAGATGATTCTTGGACAGCCTTCCTTCTTTCTGTGTAGAAGCCCATGTGAGACCCTGCTGTTTTAAGTATTGTCTGTAACAAATATTTAGGATAGGTCCCTTAACCAGTTCATCTTGGTATCTAGACACCCTGGAAGAAATATATAGCCTTGAATATGGTCTACTTTTGGCTCTCTAGTTATTCCCTACTCATCCTCATCCAGAAAAAATCCTGGTTGACATTAAACATAGTTTGTTTTAGATTTATCAGATAACAGATATAACATTTTGTATCACATCAGCAAGATTTGAAGCTCATGGAGTGGCAATTTCAAAACATTCCTTACTGGGAACACCTCTACATGTTCTTGGAAATAAAGACTGAGACAGCTGAACATATACTATTGAGTTGCCCCTTATACTTTACCTGCAGAACGATTTTTCCCCTTTATTAGCAAATATTTGGCTCCAAAGAGAGGCTTTAACATTTCTAATTATAGAATCAGTCTAGCAAAATCTCTGGTAAGGTCTACAATGTTATGCCATGATAATTGTTAGTAGAAAGCACTGGGTTTCTACTGAGCTATGCATAGACAAGAATAGGTTTTTGATATGTATGCTGGTTTATCAAGTTTAAGTGCCTTTTACGATATCCTTGCTAAATTGTTTTTGAGTATACTGTTCTGTTTTATTGTTAACTTTTGGTCTGCAGCTATATAACAAATATGTAAAATCAACATCAGTGATGTTGATTGATTCTTCTGTTGTCCCAAGATTTTCTATTGTTTAAGGCACTGTGCCATTTAATTGCTCTATTACATCTCAAGTATTAGGAAACATAGGAATTGGGGAGGAAGTGATCATCAGTTTCAACTGAATTTGCAGAATCAAGAGGTTGATATATATTGTCAAGAAATCTTCCATTTCTCCTCCAAAGTATGCTCTTTGGTGCATGAAATTCCCTTATTGTCAAAGACTGCACTTATACCCTTCTCCCTCTTTGTGTGTGCAAAGTACAACCTAGATCATCTATCAAGTTTCCATTATACAGAAAAACAAAACAGCTAACTTATTTTTTCCCCAGTTCATCTAACTCTCCCCTACAGATAGAATATTACTTTCTATTGCATCATGTACAATGCTTCTGAATTATGCTGGATTACAGCTCAACGATTGGGTTTCATGTTAACACTTTAGTTTTCATGGCAGATAATTTTCATGAGGTTCCTCCCCAATTCCCTTTGATTCCTCCCCAATTCCCTAAGTTTCATGAAGTTACCTGCCCTTTTTTTCCCCAGTTCCAGGTGCATTACCAATTTGGCCACATAACATGGGGGCCAAGAGCCACATTTTGACCTAACCAAGATGCTGTTTGTTACCATAAGAAAGGTATGTCTTGGAATAATTTCAGTGTCACTAAAGTGTCAATCTTCATTCCAGGTATCTGTGTGTGCTCTGCCATAAACGCTTCCAGTTCAGGGTTGCCTTGCAAGAGTAGACCATGAACATATTGCTGTATAAACAAAGTATTAGGTTTCACTCCTGGGTCTCCCTTTTAAAGTGAGTGCACCAGGAAAGCCTGCTATTCTCAGATAGAGAGCCCACCTAGGTAATGCACTTTCAAGTGTACTTCATTTATTTACGTTAGATCATTTTTTTTGGCTCGGCCTCATCAAAAATTACTGTCTCTCGTTTCATTCTGCCTTTTCTGAAATTGTCCAGATTGTGCACTCCATGTCTACAGGCCCGGTAAAGAGCCAGACCAAGAGGGAAAGCTTTTGAAGAGTTCCCACAGCTGTGAAAACATCAGCCTCGGGCTGTGTGTTGAGTTACTTCAAACAGCTGCTTCAGGTGACTAAACACCTTGAATCTCATTCATCAACTCTTGTTTATACAGCCTGACAGACCAGACTTGGAGAATTAAGTCTGAGTAAAAAAAGAAGAAGAAGAAGAAGCTATACTGGAGACTAAGTATGGGAAAGGAAGCAAACGCCCCATACTGTATCTGAGAGGTCAGAAAGAAAATGACTGATCCTTGAGAGAAGAGCTAGTGGCTGTGAGTAGAAAAAGCAAGCTCGTCCATCTGCTTTTATACTGAATTGTGTAAAAACCCAATTGACAATTTCTGATCACTTGCTGCACATGCCAAATGTGATGTTCGATGATCTGCTTTGATTTTGTGGCTGTCTTTGAGCACATCCCCCCCCCCCGCCAGCCTGTTGGCAGCCTGTGGTTCATTTTGTGCTTGCAAAGTTCTTTGGATCTACAAGACTGCAATTTGGAATGACCGACCCAGTTCATATGTTTCATTGATTTTGTAACCAGAGGCCATGGTTTGGCATAAATTAGCACACCGATGCCTGTTGTAATAAATTGGCTTAAGGGCTTTTAATTCTCTGTTCAATTGTGTGATACAGGGCTGGTCACTTCCTTCATTGACCACAGTGAGATTCAAAGTATTTGGAATGGTCTTCACGTTGTGGTGGATCAAAAAGCTTCATGTTCATTGCTAGTTGCACATATTGCATTCCTTTAGGGTGAGTACACACACAGAGAGAGAAAGAGACACACACACATGCGCGCGCACACACACACACACACACACATATCTTATAGTTCTTGGCTAATTCTAAATAGTCTATCACTCCCCTCATACATGGCATATCATTATACTGGAGATAACTCTGTTTCAACACTTATGCCTACAAGAAGGTAACACAATCAGATATTTACAGTCATGTAACTGCTTTGCAACTGATCAAAAGAATGAAAGGAAATGATACAAATCAGCCTCAAGTGAAGTACAACTGGTTAAGTAAGCTTTAAATATTAAAGAGGATTGTTAATATTTCTGTTTCATCTCAAAATCTGTCGCTTTCTGAAATTGTTGCTAACAACATTTTCCATAGTTTCAAAAACAGAAAACTACCAGGTCATGACCCACATAGTAATTTGTCCTCATATTGTGTCTTTTTTTTATTATCTAGTTAGTATTCCAAAGAAACTTGCATGCTCTTTTGCCCTAAAATCTGGTTAGAGTAATGGTGGTTTAGCAGCCCAGTGCTTGAGATTTTAATTATTTTCCTTATCAGTGTATATGTGGATTCTTCAATCAGCTAGGAAAGAATAGCAAATTCCTGATAGCTTTGGAAAAAAAGGAGCTTAGATTACAGAGAGTGACATTATGCAGATTTTGATCTCCAGATATAAATGCATGCATACGCCTTCATGGTATGTAGATATGTAGAACATGTAAATGTGAAATTGTATATATCCGAAGCCACTGGGTATCATTTGCCATCATTATTAAATCTAAGATGCATTGCAATGATAGTGGATCAGTGACACAAACCTCAGGGTATGTCATGACAATCACTCTAGGAGTAAGCTGGATGTAAGTCTCTTGATCAGGTAGCAAATCACCGCAGAATGAATGTGTCCTCTCTTATATTTGTGAGAGGGTTGAACAGAACTGTAATCATAATCTGGTTACTGCTTGAGGAGGATGTGGGGAAGAGAATGTGACCAGTGTGCTGTTTAAAGACAGAGCCTTGTTAATGTGCTATTTCAAACTCTTGAGATAAAGCTGGCTCAAGATGTTCTGCTGTTTAAGGTAGAGAAGTAAATAGTGCCCCACATTCTCAAGTCAGTCTTTGTTCTACCTGACACTGGCAATGTCATTGTAGCTATCCAGCTGAGGGGAGCCGGGAGGAACCGATAAGAAAATGATAACAATAATGCTTTCAACTATTAAAAAAATTGAACTTGTGTGAGACTCAAATCAACTCGGAAAAGGTAGATAGAGTACGAGAAGTCATGCCCATGGAGAGGGTGCAAGGCTGGATCTGCTACTCCTCTTTGCTGCATTCCATATAAACTGGCCCAACTCGAGTTTTGCATACTATACATATTGAGTGCAAAGGTTTTAAAGGAGAGGTTATCCTGAGCTGTTCACCCAGAGATGAATGGGTTAGTAATATCTCCTGAGATTTTGATCAACATCACACATCTGCAGAGAATCAAACGAGCCGCGGTAGCGCAGTGGTTGGAGTGCAGTACTGCAGGCTACTTCTGCTGACCGCCGGCTGCCTGCAATTTGGCAGTTCGAATCTCACCAGGCTCAAGGTTGACTCAGCCTTCCATTCCTTCCAAGGTGGGTAAAATGAGGATCCAGATTGTTTGGGGGCAATATGCTGACTCTGTAAACTGCTTAGAGAGGGCTGTAAAAGCACTGTAAAGCGGTATATAAGTCTAAGTGCTATTGCTAAACTACCTCCAGGTCTTTTGCAAAAGGAACAAATCTAAAGTGGATGTTGCTTTTAGGTGTTTGTCTGATAAAAAGCAAAAAGAGAGATAAGCAGAACTTTTCTCTGAAACTGAAGGTGATTCTTTCCCCCTTTTAGTTCTACAGGTAGTCCTCGACTTGCAACCATTTGCTTAGTGACCATTCAAAGTTACAACGGCACTGAAAAAAAGTGATTTATGACCATTTTCACACTTACATTTGCAGCATCCTCCTGGTCACATTATCAAAATTCAGACTCTTGGTAGCTGGCTCATATTTATGATGGTGGCAGTGTCCTGGGGTCAAGTGATCACCTTTGGTGACTTTCTGCCAAGCAAAGTCAATGGGGAAGCCAGATTCACTTAACGACCATGATACTAACTTAACAACTGTAGTGATTCACTTAACAACTGTGGAAAGAAAAGTCATAAAATGGGGCAAGGCTCACTTAATAACTATCTAGGTTTGTCAAAAACAGATCATGCCAGACTAATCTTATTGCATTTTTTGATAGAGTGACAAAATTAGTGGACCAGAGGAATACTGTCGATATAATTTACTTGGACTTCAGTAAGGCATTTGATAAGGTAGACCATAACCTACTACTAGATAAAGTAGAAAAATGTGACAGCATCACCACCAGATGTATTCGTAACTGGCTGACCAACCGCACTCAACGTGTAGTCCTCAATGGAAATGCATCTACATGGAGGGAGGTATGCAGTGGGATACCCCAGGGCTCTGTTTTAGGCAAAGTAC
>QLTV01004265.1:189680-200088 GCA_003457575.1 Thermophis baileyi | reverse complement strand
ATGCTAAAACATATCAATAACTTTTGAAGGAACTGTGTATGTCTATTTTAATGAAAAGAATGACTAGGGGAGACATGAAAGCAGTGTTCCAATATCTCAGTGGCTGCCACAAAGAAGAGGGAGTCAAACTATTCTCCAAAGCTCCTGAGGGTAGGACAAGAAGCAATGGGTGGAAACTAATCAAGGAGAGAAGCAACTTAGAACTAAGGAGAAATTTCCTGACATTTAGAACAATTAATCAGTGGAACAACTTGCCTCCAGAAGTTGTGGGTGTTCCAACACTGGACGTTTTTAAGAAGATGTTGGATAACCATTTGTCTGAATTAGTGTAGGGTTTCCTGCCTAAGCAGGGGGTTGGACTAGAAGACATCCAAGGTCCCTTCCAACTCTGTTATTTCTATTTCTATTTCTTCTATTTCTATATCTATCTTGCTTAATAACAGAAATTTTGGGCTCAATCGTGGCTATACCAAATAATACAGAAATTAATGTGGTAACCAAATGTAAGGGCTAGGAGACTGAGAGAAAGACTGGAACTAGGGTTGGGAGATACCCACAAAGAGATTAAATCAGAGGTGGGTTCCTGCCGGTTCAGACTGGCTCTATAGAACCGATAGCGGGAATTTCCCCCCACTTGCTGAACCGGCAGTGATGGCTGGCTGGACACGCCCCCGAACCAGCTCTCTTGGCGGCGCCTATGGCGGCGCCATCTTGTTTTTTTGCTTCTGTGCATGCGCAGAAGCTGTTTTTTGCTTCTGCGCATGCGTAGAAGCTGGGTTTTTAGCACTGCGCATGCGCACGCATATGAGGAAATGAACCGGCAGCAAGGAAAGCCAGAACCCACCCCTGGATTAAATTACCTCAGTGCTATCACCTTAGCATATGGTTTTAAGCAAGCAGCTAGCTCTGTCTTCCCCTGCCCATTAGTAACTGACTTGTTTTTTGGAGTTGTTATTGTTGGAAAATTATTGTAGGTAATTTCCAGTTTAAGTTGCCCACAGCGCATTCCCTGGAAGTCCCTGTATTCCGAATAGAGCAAGTACACCTGTCACTCACTTCAGACTGCAAAAAATACAGCTTGATGTTTATATATTAAGCATCAGCAAACATCAAAACAGTTAACTGGCAAAATTGGATAAAAGACAGGCACAACTGGGAGAAGGAAAAATACAAACAATAGGCAAAAATTAACATCTTTATGTCTCTAGATATTTATCTGTCAAAAAACACAGAACTTTCCCCAACAACTGGAAACAGTACTGTAATAATTAGCACAGACTGTCCTAAAAGGAGTGGCCTTTGGTTATTCCAACCTTAATCCTTTTATTCACATAATGAAGATAGAAGAAAAGTAGGATACCCTATGATCCCTCCTCCTTGGGACAATGAATCCAATAGCTATAAGGGTAATGAAGTATGCATAAAGTAATTATTATGGTAACAATCTTAAAAATAAAATAATATTTTTAAGAACACCACCGTTTGTTGTGTAACTACATTTGGAAGAGGAATAGTAAATGAATAAAAAGGATCAAAAAGAAAAAGAAAAGGAGCATTACTACAAGACTCTAGACCAGTGGTTCTCAACCTTCCTAATGCCGCGACCCCCTCCCCGCTGCCGTGACCCCCTCCCCACCCCCTCCCCGCACGTGCACGTTGCCAGGCGAGAAGTGATGGTGACAAAGGGGGCGTGGTACCAAGATGGCGGTCTAGCGCGCACGGCGACCCCTGTGAAAGGGTCGTTCGACCCCCAAAGGGGTCATGACCCACAGGTTGAGAACCGCTGCTCTAGACAGTCTTGAATGATCTATCAAGAATAAGAATGGGATTAGGAATCCTAGCAGTAGCAAAAGTATACTATTAGTGGTAGCAGCGGCAGTAGTACAGATAGTCCTTTGCATTGTAAGTTGCTATAGTCATAAGTTGGATTCAATATTATGACAATTTTATGGTGGTTATTAAACAAATCCAGCTTCCCCAAAGTTCACCTTTTTTTTTTTTTGCCAGAAATTAGCAAAAAGGGCCACAAATCATAATTAGGTGACTGCAGAACACTGCAACTGCTCATAAATGCAAGCTGGTTGCCAAAAGCACAAACTGCAATCATATGACTGCAGGGTGATGTGATGGTCATAAGAGCAAGTACAGACCATAAATCACTTTTCTGAGATGGTCATAACTTCAAACAGTTGTTACACAAATGGCCATAAGTTGGAGACTGTAATATAACATAGGTTTCCCAATTCACCAGAATGTAAAAAAAGAAACCAAATATTTTTTTATCTTGACAAAGGTATTTTTTTTATACAGTCTCATAATGGAAATGCTGGTTCTGTTTTGTTCAATTAAAAAAATGTATTATTCAGATTTTACCTGAGTACAACAGAGCCAGCATCAAATCAGTACCCCATGAGGGAAAACAGTTCTCATTTATTTTATGCTTTAAAAGTTTATTTTGGCTAGGATTGAAATTTAATTTGATCTTCAAAGAAACACAACAATGGAAATATAAAGAGGAAGCTTTTGTTCTCTCCCTGGGAGTTCTGAAAGGTAATAATTATGAAATGATAAGATTCTAAATGAAAATGTCATTTGCAAAGGTTGAGGTTGAAAGCAGCACAAGCCCATGTAATGCAAGGAAATGTCAGATTTGATTCATGAACATAAATGCAACCAAAAGTATTTAATTTGAAATCATATGATGATTTATTGTCTAAATATTAAACTATTCCGAGTGGGAGAAAAATCTCCTAAGTATGTCTCACATCAAACCCGATGCAGCTTTGGAAAAACAGGGGGCGTTGATGTTAATAATAAATACTTGTCCTAGACATATTAATAAGTTGCCTAAACTATGGCTAAAATGTTCACAGCCATTTTAACACAACAGAAAACAAGAGCTTGGCAATTCATCAAAGCAACTCTACTCACACAAAGCCATGATAGGTCCAGCTCACCGGGGGGGGGGGAGATGTTTGGAACTTGTAGCAATTCTGTGAAACTTACAACTGCCCCCCAAAACTCTCATCAAGGTTCATGAGGTAAATTTTCAACCCCAAATTGAGCTTGCATCAATGTGTACCAATGTTTGCATCCAAATCAGTTCCAGTTCTTTCCAGTCTACAATATAGCAATAGCACTTAGACTGATATACTGCTTCATAGTTCTTTTACAGCCCTCTCTAAGCGGTTTACAGAGTCAGCATATTGCCCCCAACAATCTGGGTCCTCATTTTACCAACCTCGGAAGGATGGAAGGCAGAGTCAACCTTGAGCCGCTGAGATTTGAACTGCCAAACTGCAGCTAGCAGTCAGCTGAAGTAGCCTGCAGTGCTGCACTCTAACCACTGTGCCATCTCGGCTTTTATTCTTTCAAAAGCTTCCTTGGCTATTTCTTTTCACTAACTAAGGTATTACCATGAAATCCATGTAAATAGATGTCCACTGGATGGACACTGGCTACCAGTCTCTTTTTGAGTGCAGTTCAGACAGTGCTGGCAGAGAGGGTCTACTTCGGATCCCATTGGTCAAAGAACTCTGACTGTTGGAATCCAGAAGAAGAGCCTTCTCTGCCTTAGTGCCTGCCCTTTGGGACATCTTTCCCTCTAAGGTAAGATCTGCCCCCATCCTCCTATCCTTCTGAAGACCTGGTGTTGTGGCCCGCCAGCTGCCAGTGGAGCTGGCGGCAGACTTGGACGATGAGGAGGTTGGGGAGGAACTTGGGCCAGTTCTGGAGTCTGGGGAAGGCTCTGATGGATGCTCTGCATCAGAAGCAGACATAGAGCCAGGGCCGTCTGACATTTCCTAGTCACCGGAGAGGCAGCTGCCTATGGAAGATGAGATAAGTGGGGAGGAAGAACAGCTGGGGCCTGTTCCAGATGCGCGTATGCGCAAAGCTGTTAGGAGAGGAGAACAACTGAGGACAAGGAGTCGACTCGGGAAGAAAGGCACATGTGGACGCTGAATGGCCCCTCCATGGCTGGGGAATAAATAGAAGGAAAGGGGAGTGGTGGTTGTGGCAGACAACCGTTCGGATTTCGGAAGATTTGGGCTTATCGTGTTTCGTGCCTCAGAGACTGCTTGCCAGAACTTTATTTACAGCTTTGCGACTGGAAGCTCCCAGCCTGGCAATTATCTCAAAGAACTGATAAGGTCTGTTACTGCAGTTAAAACTTTGAAGGATTATTGCCTGGACTTTTCGGTGTGTGAATGCCATTAATTCACAGGAGATAAATAAAGAGGGTTTTTTTGGGACAAGGAGTCTATTTCTTGTTTCTGCTAAGGTTGGGTCAGAACACCTGGCTCTGCTGGTTGGCCTGGGGACCAAATAGGGTAATTCCACTTCCATGGAGGTGGCTGCTGGATTGATGGAAGCCTCCCCCTCCCTCCAGGCTCTCTGCTCTACGCCCATCCATCTTTTTGGTTATCATATTGATATATGTGGTGTTCTTTTGTCATAGTTTATTTTTCTATTATTTTATTTTTATTTTATTATTTTTCTTTCTTTTGTTTGCATTCCTTTTCTTCCTTTTTATTATTGTAAGCTGCTTAGAGTATCCCTAGGGCAAGATAGGCAGCAAATAAATTTAACAAATAAGTACATAAATCAACCTATATCAGTGATGGCGAACCTTTTTTCCCTCTGGTGCCGAAAGCACGCACGCGCACGCTATCGCGCGCATGCGCATGCCAACACCCATAATTCAATGCCCCCCCGCACCCCGCACCCCTGCACATGCATGCGTGACCCCCACCGTGCTGCCCTGCCCCCTGCGCATGCACGCACAACCACCCCTCCCCCATTTCCCGACTCCCGGTAGGCCCGTTTTTTGCCCTCCCTAGGCTCCAGAGGCTTTCTTGGAGCCTGAGGAGGGCAAAAAGGCCTCCCCCGCCCCTCCGGAGGCCCACCAGAAGCTGGAAACGGTGTGTTTCCGGTGGGCCCAGTAGGCCTGTTTTTCATCCTCCCCAGGCTCCAGAGGCTTTCCTGGAGCGTGGGGAGGGCGAAAACGGGCTCCCCACCCCCCCAAAGGCCCTCCGGAAGCCAGAAACAGCCCATTTTCTGACTTCTGGTGGGCCCGGTAGGCCAGTTTTCTGCCGTCCCCAGGCTCCAGAGGCTTTCCTGGTGCCTGGGGAGGGCGAAAACGGGTTCCCCCGCCCCCCGGAGGCCCTCCGGAGGCCAAAAACGCCCTCCCAGAGCCTCTGCACGAGCCGAAAATCAGCTGGCTGCCACGCACATGTGTGCTGGAGCTGAGCTAGGGCAATGGCTTGCGTGCCGGCAGATATGGCTCCACGTGCCACCTGTGGCACGCGTGCCATAGGTTCGCCATCATGGGACTATATTGTTCGAGGCAACTGAACGAATCATCTCTGAATGCAGAGATGATTAATATTCTCATTAATATTCTTATTACTAATATTACCTGGCCAATAATCTGGGTGGATTATTGTACTTAAAATTCAAGAATAGTTTTTACAGACCTTAAAAATACCAGAGTTTGTATTTTGTATCTTTGTATGCAAAGCATATATTCAATCATGAAACTCCATCTTACTTAGTTTTTTTTAAATATAATTTTTATTTCCCTTAATTAACAAGCTATCTTACTTAAGCAAATCAATTGCCTATAATAAACCTTATAATTGAATATTACCTTTGGAATCTTATGAATTCCAATAAGAAATAAAAAAAAAATCATTTAGCCAAACGTTTCATACAAATATTCTACTTGATTGCTAGCCAAGTATAAGCAACGGATATTCTATTGCTGGAAATAAAACCAATGTAGCCAGTGTATTATTTTTAGAAATCATATGGTGTATTATTTGAAATGATCAATTATCTGGAAAAATAAACTCATGGGTAAATTTCTGAGTAGAACGTTGTAAGTGGATGAGTTTTATAAATGAACATTGGATGGCAATAAATATTGGCACCATGTTAAACTATTTCATATGACCAACCTTCATTCTTTGTGGTATCACCTATGCAATAATTAGGAATTACTGTATAGTTAAGTAGCAGCACTCTAGACATGTAATCCCTTTTTTTGATCTCCTAGCATACTGTATAAGTGAAGGCTTGTGTGCAGCATGATATTGGCAATATCCGTATCTTTTTTATCAAAACGCACGTTAAAAAGTGCACACATCTACTAGTATGAATTCCTGGACTTCACCATCTGCTCTGGATCTTTTTCAATACCAATTAAACACAGCAGGTTAACTGACATTTGGTTCATTAAAATAAAGTATATGGAGAGTTTGAAACATCTAATGTGGCTTTGTCTACGTTTCAAGTGAGGGTTGAGGTCGATGGGAAGGTAGATAAGGTTTCCCAATTTGTAATGATCAACTGCCAGTTTCACAAAGTTTTGAGGAATTCTCAAAGAATTCTACCTTCTCTTCCATTTGTAGTAACCATGTTTTTAATTAAGAAAACATTATTAGCCCCCCCCATGTGCTGCATCCATTTATGAAAGGACCACAACTCAGTGGAACAGCACAATTTTGGAATTATGAAGTTGGGTTTGGAAAAAAAAAAATTCTCCACAAATCTTCTATAACATAGAATACCCAGAATTGACTAAGTGGACCATGCATGGATAGAACCAGTAACTGAAGTCTCTTCCTAAAAGTAATTTGGTTAAGTTACATAAAGAAAGCCAAGTGTATTGGGGAAATTTTGTAGTAGAATTTATGTTAGCACTACTGGATTCAAACAAAACATATTTTTGGCATCAAGACAAACAAAACCCATCAAATGCTGACCATTATGCAGGTGACCATACTACTGAATGAATAATCCAAAATTGGTCCTACAGAGCAGGGGTGAAATCCAGCAGGTTCTGACAGGTTCTGGAGAACCGGTAGTGGAAATTTTGAGTAGTTCGGAGAACTGGTAGCGGAAATTTTGAGTGGTTTGGAGAACCGGCAAATACCACCTCTGGCTGGCCCCAGAGTGGGGAGGGAATGGGGATTTTGCAGTATCCTTCCCCTGCCATGCCCACCAAGCCACGCCCACCAAGCCACACCACGCCCACCAAGCCACACCACGCCCACCAAGCCATGCCCACAGAACTGGTAGTAAAAAAAAATTGGATTTCACCACTGCTACAGAGGGTTTTGTTTTTGGACATTAACAAAAACAAAAGCAACTAAGACTTCAAAAATCAAATAGTATCCAGTACTGAGAGAGACCCTGGACTGCCTCAACATGTGGGCAGCCCAGCTGAAAAGTCTTGAGAGATACTCAAACTTTGGGAATTTGTGTCAATTAGAGCTGCTGTTCTTTTATCCAAGTTAAGATCAGAGAATGTTTGAGTTAATTTAAACTGGATACCAGCACCTTTATTGAAGCATAAATAAGTCTATTGATCAGTGCTAGAGGCAATGACAATTTTGAAGAGGGACGAAGGTACAGTCTCTCTTTTTATTAATAATGAATTGATTGATAAAATCTCCCAACTCAGACCATGTGACTCTGGAAAGCATACAACATAAACACCCAATAAAATTTAAAAAAAAAAATCTAAAAGCAAGCAGGCAATACCGTGTTTCCCCAAAAATAAGACCTTGTCTTATATTTTTTTGAACCCTGAAATAAGCGCTTGGCCTTATTGCCATACACTCAAAAGCCCGATTGGGCTTATTATCAGGGGATGTCTTATTTTGGGGGAAACAGGGTATATAAATGCAAAATACATAATGTCACCAAGCCTAGATATCAAGCATCTTTGATAGATGTGTGCAAATTTTTAATATTCGTTTAATTCAATTTTTGATCATTGACTGGATTTCAGCATGTGCATATCAAAGTTTGTGCTAAGTTAGATGGGTGAGGTAATGAGTAATCTTGACTACTGCTGGTTAAAGAAATCATATCCAGATTTATAACGTAAATCAAATTAGAGAAACTGAAAGGAAATTTATCTGGCAAAGCATCCATGTAGCAATAGCAATAGCACTTAGACTTATATACCACTTCATAGTGCTTTACAGCCCTCTCTAAGCGGTTTACAGAGTCAGCATATTGCCCCCAACAATCTGGGTCTTCATTTTACCCACCTCGGAAGGATGGAAGGCTGAGTCAACCTTGAGCCTGGTGAGATTCGATCTGCCAAACTGCTGGCAGCCGGTGATCAGCAGAAGTAGCCTGCAGTACTGCACTCTAACCACTGCGCCACCGCGGCTCAGAAGGGGTGGAAGAATTGATATTGAATTTTATTTTTCAATCAATTTCTTAATAATTCCTAACGCTATTTTATCTTTTCAAGAATAAGACAGAAGACAAAGATATAATTTTTAAAAAGTGCTGTCCTTTGGAGACCGAGATAAGCATTGAAATCAGTGCAGTGCAAAATCTTCTTTTATTGTGTGCTGTTATATTTAAAAAAAAAAATCTCAAAGAAATAAAGGAATGGGAAGATGCTGAAACATGTTATCTTGCTATAATACTCTTGTTAGTTATGTGTTTTCATAATGTTTGCTAATAGCTGCAATGTGCTTGAATTGTTTCTAAAATATCTTTTTTTTCCTGAGCAAACTATAAAAATGTATGCGCTGACAAAAAAAAAAGAGCTGCTTGCAATATGTTTGCATGGAAATTAATCCATATTATTTGCTAAAGTCTTAATAATGCTATTGTTACAGTAGAAACTATTATGACTCTTTTGTTCATTCTGGTGAAGCGTTGCTCAATATTTCAGGGTTTATGTATATTAGTGACATTTTCATTATGACAAAAATCACTAAATCAGTTTGGGATTTGCAGGGAAATGATGAAATGGTTAGACAGGAAATCAAGGTATAACACGACAAAGTCCCTTAATTGTTAACTCCTTGTGCATACAGATAGTCCTCAATTTACAACAGTTCATTTAGTGTCCGTTCAAAGTTACAACAGCACTGAAAAAAGTGACTTATAACCATTTTTCACACTTACGAGCATTGCAGCATCCCCATGGTCATGTGATCAAAATTCAGATTTCGGCAACTGACTCCTATTTCGGATGGTTGCAGTGTCCCAGTTGCAGGGTCACGTGATCTGTTTTTGCAACCTTCTGACCAGCAAAGTCAATGGGGAATCCAGAATCATTTAACAAGCATGTAACTAACTTAACAACTGCAGTGATTCACTTAAAATCATTGGTAAGAAAGGTCATAAAATGGGGCAAAACTCATTTAACAACTGTCTCATTTAGCAAAGTTGGACTCAATTGTGGTCATAAATGGAGGATTACCTGTAGGCAGATTAAAACTCCATTAACAACTGCGGCAAGAAAAGTAGTAAAATGGGCCAAACCTCATTTAACAGATGTTTCGCTTAGCAACGTAAATTTTGGGCTCAATGGTGGTCGTAACTCGAGGACTACCTGTACAAGCGATCCAGTAGTATTTGCTTTTAGACTGAATGGATTTCATTCTAGTGATGTACTGCAGGTAAGACTGGGCTGTCATTTTCCTCTCTTCCCCTGAATGCCTCTTGAAATGATACTACATAGCAGCTGGAATCACAGGCAAGTTGATTTTCAGATCTCCCTGCACTTGAATTTCGTCTCCTATTAGACAACTGTCTTGACGGAAGCTATTTTTTTTCCCCCTCAATAATTTACCTTTCACATTTTGCACTTGCTTTGGAGACTCCCAAAGCACTTAACGTCACCTGTTGAAAAAAATATTCTTTTAAAACCACAAAGCGCAGACCACACAGCAAACGCCATATTTTAAAACCAATACAATAACACTTCACAATCCCACCACCTGTTGGAACGTATATGTTTTCACTTGGCAGCTTAGCGTTACATCGCCTGAGAAACTGCTCTGCCAAAGGTCCTCTTCCACATTTCTTCCCTTTTGGGAGTGGTAGATGATCTTCCTCAAGAGAAGAGGGGCAGATCATCAGGGGGGAAAAAGGTCCTTGAAGTATTGTTTGCACCTTATCAATATAAGGCTGTAAAGCTGGAAAACTAGCAACAAAAAGGATTAGGCGACTGGAGGCTAAAACCTATTAAGAATGGTTGCAGGAACTACTGGTGACATGACAGCAGTCTTCCAATATATAGGGGGCTGCCACAAAGAAGAGGGAGTGAACCTATACTCCAAAACACCTGAAGATAGGACAAGAAGCAATGGATGGACACTGAGCAATGAGAGATCCAATGGAGAATTAAGGAGAAATTTCCTAACAGTGGGAACACTTAATCATTGGAACGGCTTGCCTTCAGAAGTTGTGGGTGCTCCATCACTGCAGGTTTTTAAGAAGAAATTGGAGAGACATTTGTCTGAAATGGTAAAAGGTCTCCTGCTTGAACAGGGTTTGGACTAGAAGACTTACATCTCTCCTCTCCTCTCCTCTCCTCTCCTCTCCTCTCCTCTCCTCTCCTCTCCTCTCCTCTCCTCTCCTCTCCTCT
>QLTV01004265.1:155050-166947 GCA_003457575.1 Thermophis baileyi | reverse complement strand
TTTCTTTCTTTCTTTCTTTCTTTCTTTCTTTCTTTCTTTCTTTCTTTCTTTCTTTCTTTCTTTTGTGTGATCTGATATATTTGCTTTCAAAATGAGCAAAAAAATATAAAAATATATACAGAATAAAATAAATGATACAGCACAATAATCTCAATAGATAATCACAACACTTCTTGTGATTTTGCCTAATTATATGTAGGAATCAAAACCTGTAGCTTTTGTTGAAGAGTTCATCCAGCAAATGTAAGAAAACAATGGAGACTCACCTTAAATATTTGTGGTTTTTACATGAAGATTCTTGGAAATCAAGAGGACTTTTGAAATCTCCCAAATAGAATATGCTGCAGTAGGAATTCCAGCGTCTTAAGCAGAGCTTGACAATTTTGAGTGTGAACAAGTCTTTGGGCAACCTGGATCTGTAGATATTGTTAAATGAACTGTCCATTTTGCTACCTAATTGTGTCTTTCCCTGGGCTCACCAAGATAATTTGAGATATGATGTTGGATTAGCTAAACTTCTTTTCTCCCTCCATATGAACAGAGACCACCTCTTACTAGTTTTCTGCTCCTCTCCTGTGCTCCAGGTTGTCTTCAAAATTTCAATCCATGGCTCTGAGACGGTACCTGCCAGTTCCTTTCACAACCAAGCATGCAATCTGGTCCAGGAGACTTGAAGCCATTCAAAGCAGTTGACATATATTTCTATTCTACCTTCCATGGTGTAGCTTCTTCAAAAAGACAAATGCAAAGCAGGAAATAAACAGCTCAACTTTTTAATCTGTTGTCCGTTATCTTCTTGCCAACTTTTGCAAGTACTGAGACAACCATTTCTTGTCTCTTATGTGTTCAGTAATAACCGGAAACTGTTAGAGGAGGTTATCTGCTATTAGAATTTGGGTAACTCCTAACTCTTCCACCTCATAGTCTCCACCTCCAAGAATGCAATTGGAATGCTTGAACCTTGCCCAAGTTTGAGAATGGGAAAGAAGCTGAAATAAAATCCAGACAAGATAGAAATCCCAATGGAAATTCAGACTTATCCTTATCCTCCTTCAAAAGTTAACATGGCCAACAGTCATAATTGGTTTCTCTCATATTGAGTTTTACTGGTGCAATAAAAATAACTTGGTTTTGAATGTTAAGAAAAACAAAGGAGATCGTTGTTGATTTTAGAAAGAGCCGGTATAGTCATACTCCGTTTTGTATCAAGGCTGCAGCTGTGGAGATGATCAATAGTATTAAGTATCTGGGGGTGCAGATAACTAGCAATCTGACTTGATCTCTTCATATGTTATATTTAGTGAAGTGTGCAAACCAGTATTTGCATTTCCTGCATTGGATGAGGAGAGCACATCCTTTCTCCTTTTGTCCACTTTTTACAGAGGCACGATTGAGAGCGTTTTAACAAACTGCATCACTGTTTGGTTTGGTGGCAGCAGTGAAAAGAAAGTCCAAACAGAGAGTGGTTAAGGACAGCTGAGAAGATTATAGGAAGCTCACTTCCAGATATTCAGGATACTGCTTATAAGTGCTATGTGCTTAGAGCTCAAAGCATTGTTAGAGACCCTACATACCCACTTCACGGTCTGTTTCTGTTGCTTCCCTCTGGGAGAAGGTTTCATAGTATCTATAAGTAGGACTATTAGATTCTATAACAGCTTTGTTCCTTATGCCATCCATCTTGTAAACTCGCAGGATTCTTTTTTTTTTTCACCATGTATATGTATACATTCAAACTAGAATGTATGAGCCACGGTGGCGCAGTGGTTAGAGTGCTGTACTGCAGGCTAGTTCTGCTGACTGCTGGCTGCCTGTAATTTGGCAGTTCAAATCTCACCAGGCTCAAGGTTGACTCAGGTTTCCATCCTTCTGAGGTGGGTAAAATGAGGACCCAAAATTGTTGGCGGCAATATGCTGACTCTGTAAACCGCTTAGAGAGGGCTGTAAAGCACTGTGAAGCGGTATATAAGTCTAAATGCTATTGCTTTTGCTACTGCTAGACTGTGATGTTTCTCTGTATCATGTATGTGTGTGTAGGTGGGTATATGCATAATGGTTATCTTTTGAGAGCTGAATGCAACGAAATTTCATTTTAATGTATGCTGATTAGTGTACCTTTAACGTGACAATAACATTTTTATTCTATGCTACCATCTGCCAATAATCTTTTTCAGATGTTTAGAAGCTAAAAACCCTCACCTCATTAAAAAGTCCCAATATGACTCAACTTTGCCAATAAAGAGAATTTTTTTTTATATAAAAAGAAAAATCTAGAATCCTAGAGGTAATCTTGCCGTTCAAACTCATCCTTTGCTTACTGCAGCAATCCAAATGAAAAATGATCAAGAAAGATGGTATTCTAGTCTCTGCTTTAATACATCAGTGAAGGGGAGGTCACCACTTTTTTGAGTATTTGGTTCATGGTCAAACTACTCTTCTTGCTAGAAATTTATTGTTAACATTCAAGATAAATTAGCCTACTTGTAACTTAAATAGATTATTCTATTCTGCACTCTATTGTGAAAGAAAAGAGATTTTAATTTTTTTCTGTTTGGCACATTTGCAAATATATGACCACAGCTATCATTTCGGAATACAGAATAACAGAGTTGGAAGGGACTTTGGAGTTCTTCCAATCCAATCCCCTGCCGAAGCAGGACACCCTATACCATTCAGGACAAATAGCTGTCCAATACCTTCTTTAAAACCTCCTGTTTTGGAGCATCCACAACTTCTGAAGGCAAGGCATTTCATTGAATAATTGTTCTCACCATCAGGAAATTTCTCCTTAATTCTAGGTTGGATCTTTTTTTTTATAAGTTTCCATCTGTTGCTTCTTGTCTTACCTTGAGATGTTTTGGAGAATATTATATCCAGGTCCCTATAGTTTCTAGCACCTTGATCATCCTCACTGCAGTTTTTTGAATTTTTTTCAGTTTATCTAAATTCTTTCCGAAGTATGGCACCCAGATCTGAATTCAAAATTCAGATGAAGTTGGCCTCTGCATATTATTCACACATGTAGTGATCATGCTTGTGATGGAAAAGGGTTCCTGCATGTCTATAAAGACACACAACCAACAGCTTTATATTTCAGAGTTTTCACTGCCATAAGGAAGTCCTCTCAGGAAAGCTATTTGAAGGTCCCTCAAAACAAAATCAACTGTCTTTTGAGATGGAATTTTACAAGTCCAGGAGTCTCACATCTATTTCTAAATGAACCAGGAATATTGGAATGGATTGTATGTTACCTGCCTGTATCTCTATATTTCTGAGAGAGGAAAAAACTGACTTCCTGTCTTAAAGTAGCTCCTTACTTTTAGAGTCGTGTTCTCAGAAATAATTTGTTCTACCAATATTTTATTTATTAATGTATTAGATTTTTATGCCACTTTTATTATTTTTATAAATAACTCAAGGCAGTGAACATATTTAATGCTCCCTCCTCCTCCTCTTTTACCCACAACAACTCTGTGAGATGAGTTGGGCTGAGAGTGACTGGCTCAAGGTCAATCAGACAGTTTTTCATGCTTAAGGAGAGACTAGAACTCACAGTCTCCTAGTTTCTAAGCCAGTGCATTAAACACTACACTATACTGAGCTATAATCTGAACCAGGTATTAATTGAAAGAAAATTAAATGATGAACCTAACCCTAACCCAGCGGTTCTCAACCTGTGGGTCACGACCCCTTTGGGGGTCGAACGACCATTTCACAGGGGTCGCCGTGCGCATTAGCCCTCCATCTTGGTGCCACCGTCACTGCAGGGGTGAAATGCTCCCGGTTCAGCTGTGCCTGCGGGACAGCTGGTAGCGACAGAAGCGGGAGACTTCGCCCACCCGCCCGGATGCCGCCATTTGGGTTCTTTTACCGTCTGCGCATGCGCAGAATGCTTTGTGCATATGCAGAGGGTAAAAGAACCCAAATAGCGGCGTCCGGGCGAAGTCTCCCGCTTCTGTTGCTACCAGCTGTCCGGCGACCCGCAGGCAAGCCCGAACCGGGAGCATTTCACCCCTGGTGCCACGCCCCCTTTGTCACCTCATCCCATGCGGGGAGGGGGCAGGGCGGGGGTCGCGGCGGCAGGGGGGGTCACGGGGGAGTCACAGCATTAGAAAGGTTGAGAACCACTGCCCTAACCCATACTTACAATCAAGTGAATTGTCCAGAGTTCACAAACCAGTTCAATTATAAGATCTGAAATCCATGAATAATAACAACAACAACAACAACAACAACAACAACAACTAAGTCCCTTTCCTGCTTCATGCAACATGGTTGTGATTTAGGATAACCTTGTAAATATATATATATATATTTTCTCTAGAATTTAGAAATAAGGGAAGATAATTTATTTTCAGATTACTGCTCAGTAAAAGAGATTCAGGAAAATGCTAGGTTGTCATCAAGACAACAGTAGCATTAAATTTCATTGGTAAACACAATAGTCCAAGAGAGAAAAATGGTAAAAAGCATTCTCCACAGATTCAGTGATGTTTGCAAATATTGCAGTCCACCACAAATTACCACTTCATTTGTCAATAAGGACAATGTTAAAACCTTTCACAGGCTAGTCTGGTCCTCCTCTCCATCTCATAATGCCAGTCAGGCATTTTCTTAATCTGTCATTCCCCCCCCCCCTTTGGAATTATAAGAGATTAAGGCTATTGCCTCTCAGGAAAGCTATTTAAAGGCCTCTCAAAACAAAATCAGCTGTCTTCCATAAAGCCATTTCTAGCAGGAGAAATGTTGTAGAGTATGAAAAGTTGATTTAACTTGATTGTCACTAAATAAGTTAATCTCTAAAGAAAGTGTTCAGTTCTGGGTTGTGGAGGTATAATATGATGGAAATTGAGTGCATCGTGCATATTTATTAAGAAAATAAAGCCAGAGTGAAAGTTCAAGTTAAACTAATGCTATTTCTCCAGGCCACCTTAATGGATTTAATTTTTTTTTTTAAAAAATGCTGTATTCCTGTGTGCATTTACTCAAGGATAAATGTAATAGCATTCAACGCTCTTTAAATCTAGGGAAGTATCTATAGGACTGCAATCCTCTAAAAATATTATCAGGGAGTAAGTCTCAGATAATGGGCTTTACTTCTAAGTAAGCATATATAAAATTGCACTCTCACCTCTGAAGTCTGCGCATGTGAATTTTGATCTTGTGAAAATAATTAAATTTGGCTAAGCCACAATTTATTACAAGGTTTCCCAAGACAAACGGCTCCATTCCCACCGTTATCCAAACAGAACGGGCTTTGGTCAGTCTGGCTGTTACACAGTCCTAGGGGTCTCTTGAGTTCAAAGGGTGGTCCGTGGTTTCGTTAAACCACTCTTGCAGTCTCAAAGTTCCATTTCTCCAAAAATAAACTGCTGGTGTCTTAAAATGGCCTGTAACAATATTTTGAAAGACGAGAATCCAAGAAGGCATTGCAGGCTTCCATTCTCTTTCAGGAGAACTCAGGTTTTTTTTTTTTTCCACTAGAGAGGTTTGCCCTGCATTTTTCTTTTCTATATTGGCAGTCTCTGAATTGATACCTTTCCATCTTAAGGTTCTGCATGGATAAAGACCATGGAAACAAACATGGAGCATGCTAGTGGAAATCCTCTCCATGCATTTTGTCAAATGAAACGGGTTGAGATCCAGACATCCATCTCTTTCTACTGCTAGAGAAAACGGTTTTAACATTCACAATATGTGGAAACAAGATTGGATAGAAAATTGCCCACCACAATCTTGAAGTTTGCCTTGCATCTTAGAAAAACAACCTGGATTGGTCCAACCTGATGCGATATGGACAACAATGAACCAAATTTTGCACTAGCCATGGCAATGTACAGATGCCCTCTATAATTAGGGCAAAATACCATCACCAAATTGTGACTGTGAGGCCGAAAAACAAACAATCCAACATATGGTGTCAGAGTGCCAAAACAGAGCCTATAGCAGAGACTTTGCTGATTTCTTCGCTGTGACAAATGAAACAAAAAACTATATATGAAATCTAGACATACAGTACATGTATAATATTTTATATTTCATATTTTGTATTTTTTTTATCTCTTGTGTTTTTTTGAACACACTTGTAAGTGGATCATAAGCTTCCTAACAAACAGGAAGCAGCAGGTGAAGATAAGCAGAATCACATCAGATACCTGTACAATTAGCACAGGGGCCCCCCAAGGCTGTGTGCTCTCTCCACTTCTCTTCTCTCTCTATACCAATGACTGCATCTCTAACGATCCATCTGTTAAACTACTGAAGTTCACAGATGACACAACAGTGATCGGCCTCATTCGAGACAATGATGAATCCGCATACAGACGGGAGGTTGAACAACTAACCTTGTGGTGCGACCGGAACAACCTGGAACTGAATACACTCAAAACCATAGAAATGGTGGTAGACTTTAGGAGAAACCCACCCATACTTCCACCTCTTACAATACTAGACAACACAGTATCAACAGTAGAGACCTTCAAATTTCTAGGTTCTACCATATCGCAAGATCTAAAATGGACACCTAACATCAAAAACGTCATCAAAAAAGCACAACAAAGAAGGTATATAAGTCTAACTGCTATTGCTATTGCTATCTCGTCCTTGCAAGCACCCTAGAGACATCTTGTTGTGAGAAACAAAATGCTGGATAAAGATGAGCCTTGAACTAATCCAGCAGGATCATTTTTACATTTTCAGTTGTCACTAACTTTTGCATAAAATGAAAATCAAGTGTTGTGACCTACTCCCAAGCAAGGCATTTGAAACATTTCAGCACAATAACCACTTTGTGTAGTGTAACTTTGTTACACTACAAAGTTACTTTGTAGTGTAACAAAGTAACTTTGTTGCTTGTAGCCTTATAATTTATATTGACTGGTTCCTACTATGATTTGATTGCTTATTTGTACCCGGACTATCATTAAGTGTTGTACCTTATGATTCTTGACAAACTTATCTTTTCTTTTATGTACACTGAGAGCATATGCACCAAAGACAAATTCCTTGTGTGTCCAATCACACTTGGCCAATAAAAAATTCTATTCTATTCTATTCTATTCTATTCTATTCTATTCTATTCTATTCTATTCTATTCTATTCTATTCTATTCTATTCTATTCTATTCTATTCTATTATTATCAAAATGTGGTGTGAATGTGCCATACGATAAATAAATAATAGTGCCATGCTGAAAAATGTAGTCACATTTTTCAGTTTGGTGAAAAGGAATTCCCTTTAAATTTCTTGAAGGAGAAAAATGGTGAATTTCTCATGGGTTGGTGTGAATTTGGCAGGATTGGGTGGGGGCTTCCTGTAGCTACCTTGTGACTGAGGGATGTGTATGTGTTTTCTGTTTCTAATCCATCTCTCCATTAGCCTACAGGCCTCCTTAAGACTCCATGTTTCTGTTATATCCAAAAAGAAGACAGGAACAAAGTCCTTCCCTGATACATTCTCAAATTAGATAGCAGCCCAATAGACTTCAGAATGGTAGAACAACATCTAATAAGAGAAACTAAAGTCAGAGTCACTGAGAATTGGGTAGCATATAAATTTAACATCATTACAATCAAAGACAAAATAGTAAAATAAGGGGGAAAAAATCAAAAGTGCCATAAGAAAAACAATCTTTCAAATAACAGGACAGGGGTTTTTTTGCCCAATGTTCATTGTAAGTATGGGAAAGAACACATAACCATTATTGGATGAAACCAACCAGGAAGATGTTAAAGGACAATCTAAGAGCCGAGGTGGCGCAGTGGTTAGAGTGCAGTACTGCAGGCTACTTCAGCTGACTGCTAGCTGCAGTTCGGCAGTTCAAATCTCACCGGCTCAAGGTTGACTCAGCCTTTCATCCTTCCGAGGTGGGTAAAATGAGGACCCAGATTGTTGGGGGCAATATGCTGACTCTGTGAACCGCTTAGAGAGGGCTGTAAAGCACTATAAAGCGGTATATAAGTCTAAGTGCTGTTGCTATTTCATTAAAAATTTGGAGAACGTTAATCAATACAACAGTGGCAATTAAAGCAATTCACTGTTGTACCTTTGGAAAAAATTTTTTTTATTTTAAATAATTACATTCCACTTTTCATTTTTAATGCAAAAAATTATAAATTATACTTTTTACAATTGGCTCGAATGAATTAATACATTTTAATTGTAAGTGAGGAGATAATTCAATTAAAATTTGGGAAATAATGAAGAGCCGCTACTTTTGAAAGAGTTACACAAACAGAGGAGTAATTTAATAAACTTGGCTTTTGATCTATCTTAGGAGACTGCAATTTGCCTTATGCAGTTGGAGATCTCCTGAAAACATTTCATTTTTTCCCCACAAGGAAGTTCACTGCAAAATTTTCTAAAAAGGAAACCTGGGGATAAAAAAAAATGAATATACAGGAACTTAAGAAGGATTAGTTTATCTTGTCAAAACACCTTGGAACCTCCCTTTTGCGTGATTACACATTTTTTAAATGGAAACTTTGGCTGAAATGTTGGCAGCGGTCCTCTGGTGTACTGAATCCCAACTTAGATACAATGCCAAGTGTCATTTCAAAGGCAATCCTTGCATTTATTAAAGGTTTTGTGCCAAAACCTTTCTACATTCTACATTGTTTTGCAGAATAGGATAGACCTGGTTCTCTATCTGGGGATCTTTCTGGTCTAATGGCTCCTACTGAAAAGCAGGTGGAAGTCATGGCTTAGACAGACTTTGCCCAGCTCTGATTGGTGCATGTAAGATAACAGCAAGCTGAGTTGGAAGGCAGGGTTAAATGTGTCATCAGTCTGGAGTGATTGCATTGCCACAAGAGACCTAAGTCCAGCCCCCCCCCCATGAATTCTGTTTATCCTTATTGAGCACCGATTTAGCTTTGACCATTCCTTGATTACATTCTTGTATATAGGTAGCAACAATAAACTCTTCTGCACTTCGAACTCAGTGATGCTCCTAGTCATGCTCCTCTTGTCATCTCACACAGATTACTATAATTTCCATTACATGGAGTTCTCCTTGAGGACTATTCAGAAACTTCAGCTGATGCAAATGTAGCCATGTTCTCATGGCAAATACACACACACACCAGTGGTGGGATTCAATTTTTTTTACTATCAGTTCTGTGGGCGTGGCTTGGTGGGCATGGCGTGGCTTGGTGGGCGTGGCTTGATGGGCATGGCAGGGGAAGGATACTGTAATCCCTCCCCCCTCCAGGGGAAGGATACTGCAAAATCTCCATTCCCTCCTCACTCCAGGGGAAGGTTCCTGCAAAATGCCCCTTCCCTCCCCGCTCCAGAGGAAGGTTACTGCAAATTCCCCATTTCCTCCCAATCAGCTGGGATTCGGGAGCCAGAGAATAGATGGGGTGGGGCCAGTCAGAGGTGGTATTTACCGGTTCTCCGAACTACTCAAAATTTCCGCTACCGGTTCTCCAGAACTGGTAGAACCTGCTGAAACCCACCTCGGACACACACACACAAACACACACACAAACACACACACACACACACACACACACACACACACAAAGCAGAATCAATGGAGGGAAATTAATTAAGGAGAGAACCAATCTAGAACTAAGGAGGCAGGGTTTCCTGCTTGAGTAGGGGGTTGGACTAGAAGACCTCCAAGATCCCTTCCATCTCTATTATTCTGTTAAAGAACAAATCCCACTCCCTTCTAGCACTAATGATATTATCTAGTTGGGTAATGAAACATCTGCAAGAAAACATCTTCAGAGCTGAAGAAGCTTCTTGGATGAGAAGCAAAACGTCTTCAAAGAAAAACCAGAAAGTCCAGTTGCCTCTTGAAAAAAAAAGCACATTTGGGACATCTGCAAGAAAACAACCAATTTAAGAGAGCACCAAGGACCCCACAGTTCAACCCTCAGCTACATATTCTCTTCTGTTAGAACCAGTGTATTGGCATGTGTAATTCAAGTGCTTGTTATCATCCATAAAAAGCTTTATTGCTCAGGGTTTGGTATCTAAACAACTGACATTCCTTGATAGATTTTGCCTACCTAATCCAGGCAGTGAGGGAACTCCTTCTGAAAGTCCCTTCCAACAGGAGAGGCCATAACACTTGGTGTTGTTGTTTTTTTGTAGTGTGTCCCTTCTCTGGAACATGATCTCCAAGATGTGGGTAATTGACATTTCTGACTGGCTTTTGAGAATTGATTAGTACAGTCATGGATGACTGGATAAGATTAAGATTTTGTATTATGGGTATTAACTGCATTATTGCTGTTGTTTGTCTAATTTGAATGTTGTACATTGCCTACAGTTCTTGTTAGATTGAGGCAGTAACTAAATCCCATAAACAAATAAAGTAAACAATACTTTGAATGCAAATACATTCACTCTTCTAAGAACGAGTATCCAATAATATAAAAAGAATGTTATACAAAGTTGTCAGTTAAATCATTTTACCCTCTTTAAGAGCAGTAGCAATTTACCCATCATAACATTTATCATAAAATGAATTGAAGTTTAAATGTTTCAAGGTATTTTTTTCTGAAAGTTGGAAGGATCTATGAAACCAATATTGACCCTATGCTGTTGCCTGTTGACATATGCATTTGTTTGTTTAATATCCTCCCTTTATTATTTTTATAAACAACTCAAGGCATTGAACATATCTAATACTACTTCCTCCTCCTGTTTTCCTCACGACAACAACCCTGTGAGGTGAGTTGGGCTGAGAGAAAGACTGGCCCAAACTCACCCAGCTGGCTTTCATGCACAGTCTCCTGATTTCTACGCCAGCACCTTAACCACTAACCCAAACTGGCTAACATTATTTACTGATTGTTTAGAAAGCAGAGCTTCGGTGGTTGATCCTAAAATCTCATATATGTCTGATTTGTCTTTTATAAGCTTGATCCACAGCTGTCTTTAAAGGCAGCTCCACACTGAGTATATTATAGTAAATAATGATGGATACAGCTACTGCACTGGTATCACTGAGACAAAATTAATTTTCCCCAGATACAGCTGTAGCTAGGAGATTAAATGAAACTAGCAAGAAGAGGTCCTGGATGTCATTTGCATGGGCCTCAGATATACAGTATTTTTCTATCAAAATCATCAGATTTTCAGACCCGTAGGATCTCAGCCTTGTTATGACTAAGATTTAGTTTCTTCACCTTTATCTAAGGTGAATGGAAAAGTGAAAGGCTTATGCCTCTGGTAGCATCATTTTAGGAATTCATTCCTCCAAAAGAGATCAGACAATCATGAAACCTGTTTTATGCAGAAGGGAGATTATTTCATAGGTCAAATGGTGCCTCAGAGATGCTCGGTAATCTCTACCAGGTTATCCACATCACAATTTGGACCGTAAGATCCAAAGGTTGCCTCATGTTTTGGTTTAATTAAATTTTAAACTCAGAAGAAAAGGAATAACAGTGGGCAAGCTATGCTTATTAAGACTAGGCACAGGGGGCACATCAATTTGAGTTCATAAAAGGTGCGTTTAGGCTAGTATCTCTGATAACAGAGATTGATCCAAGAAGATCCAGTTGTAAATCATGTTTTTCCAGTATCACTGTAATATCAAACCATGGATTTGCTTTTTTTATTACTTCCTACAAATAATTCAGAACAAAACAGACCACAGCTCTGATCCCTGACCAGTTCTTTCTGTTCTACTTATCATTGATCTGCAGATTGACAAAAGGCATACGTAAGTACATGCTAATTTAACCTCATAATCCAGAACAAGAGTAGTGGAAATCACATTGCACTCGTGTCAGAAGCACCGAGGCGCTTCCAGGTTGAAAGGATTAGTTATGACATCGTCATTGCCCAGGGGACGTCCAGTTGGGGGCTCCTTTCATGACCCCATTAATTGCCCATCAAAGTGGTACCTATTTATATACTCACATTTGCATGCATTT
>QLTV01004265.1:103334-115475 GCA_003457575.1 Thermophis baileyi | reverse complement strand
TATATATATATTTGGCGTCTTAAAGTGGAGTTATACTTACTTAGGCCTAGATATGTAAAATTCTGGAGTTCATGGAGTGGATCATGCCACCTCAAGTGGCAAGTGGCTCGGATGATGCTCCTGCAATAAATGTCATCCTTTAATCTACGGATGTCAGTTTTGAAGTTTCTCATTTCTGGATACATGAGTTTGGAATTCTTCCCCCATGTTTTAAAAAAATGCATATTTGGCAGTCCTATTTTTAACATATGCATTTTTGGAAGTACAAATTAATTGAAATATGTGTTTTTTGGTAGACAGGGTATATAGATAGTATGAATCTCATCTCCATACCTGACACTATTTTTACTATATAAGGAGGCCAGGCATTTAGAGATGCTATCTAATGGAACTATATTCAGGAGTATAATATCCTCTCCTATTTTTATATTATTAAGGAATCATCTTATTGTAGGCATTCAGACATATAATGAAGATTTTCTACAAGGGATTTTTAGTACTCTAATATAAGTTGTTCATTATTTTATATCTTGACTTATCTATGAGCAACGATTTACATACTTTTAAACTTTAAGTGTCTATATACCTTTAACTTTCACCTATGTGAAAGTAGTGTGACACATTCTAATTTAAGTCATCCTGATTCATTAATCTTTTTTTTCCAAATTCAGCTTTTTTTTTTTTTTTGTAATATTAAGTGGTTGAGTCTATCTAGCATTGTAACTTTAGGGCAACATATAAAATTATAATGATGCCACACACCCAAAGATCCTCTGAGTGAAATACATGATAGCAAGAGTGTGAACATTCTGAGTAAACTGTTTTTATAGGAATAAGATTTGGAAACTGATGGAAAATAGCCGTGGCACTATGAGAGATGGGCGTTGCCAATCTGTGACTTGTCCAAGCTTATGAATACAATTCTGAAAGCAATTTCTCCTTAAATCTAAGATTCACAAGACAACCATCCACCCTGTTGCACTGTATGGCACTGAATGCTGGGCAGCAACAACAGGGACTGAAATCTATCTCCATGCTATGGAAATGCGAATGCTCCATTGGATAGCGGGCATCTCCCTTCTTGACCACATCACAAATGACACCATTCGACAACATTTTGGTATGGACATGTTCTGAGAGTAGCACCTTCCACCGTTGCCAAGACTGCCTACCAACTAGAAGTCAATGGCTGGTGACCTTGAGAGCACCCAAAACAGAGGTGGCAAGATACCATCAACAAAGATATGCAAACCATAGGCCTGTGCCCTGGAGACGCAGCTAACTGTGCAAAGTGGCATTCAATGATCCGAAAAGCAGACTCTGCACTTGTGGGAATATGCTAGGAAGAAGATGTTTTGAGTTTTTTAATGCTTCAGGGTCTTTACCTAAACTACTATTCAATACACGTTTGAATTTTAAGGATTATCTAGATCAGAGAGAGAATCCTTATCAGTCTCATGACTGCGTTTTTAAAAAATAAACACTTATTATATTTCTAAAATGCAGGCTAATTAACGTCAGATCCATGCCTTATCAGTGCTATGACCTGTCTCAGGTAACAAATTCAGAAGAGATATTTATTTACAGAAAAATTGAAGTAATACATTCTACATGTTTAAGGGAACATACCTTTTGTCTCAATAGTACCATAACTTTTCTAACGTTGTGGAATAATAAAGTGTGACTGTGCAAAAAAATAAAATATGCTGATTTAATAACCATGCAATGGAAAAAAGAAAACAAAAACAAATAGCAATTATTTAGCTCAGATTTTTGTGAGAGTGCAAAGGAACTTTATATTACTTTACTAAGGGCATCAAAAGCAAAAGGTGAGGCATTCTATAGAGGTTAACACCACTGTTCCTTCTAAGGTGTGCGGCCGCACAGCCGTGCACGTAACGAGAGAACGCCGCACGGTAGTTTCCAACTTCCGCGGGGTGTTTTCTAATGGCAGAGGCTGCGCGCCTGCGCGCCCGCGCACTTGAAAAGAGAGCGCCGCATGCCAGTTTCTAACTGCCGCGTGGCGTGTTCTACTCTTACAGGGAACATTGGTTAACACATTCCTAATATATTTAGTTGACATAAATGTATGTACTTGCATGTGCTATTATTTTAATACCGACTTTAATGTGTTCAGGATAAGTTGGCCACACAAATTTTCTGTAACAGATTTGTAAAAAGAAAAGAGGAGGGGGGAAAAGTACAGAGAGGCATTGAAGACTGGCTTCTTCTAGAAAGGAAGAAAAAGAACCTTACAAAGCCATTTGTTGGCTGAGAAAATTATTCCGAATATGAAATAGGTAAATCTTAGCATGCCAGATGTCTTTCTTGTACAAGCAATTTAAATTCAATCTGGCCCTTTTGGATCAATAAGGCTGCTTTCTGCTGGAGCTGACACACTACACCTGACCCAGGCAACCTGGCAAGAGTCCTATTACTCATACCTGAGGGACATGCTCTCACTTTTTATCAGAAAGCAAATCTCCTAGGATTACAGGTACTTAACACTAATTAGATCTGCTCTATTACCTGCTGTGTGAAAGGCTTCTGTTTCCTCACTGCCAAGTTGACTTTTCTATTTCAGTGAGAGAGGTGTGGGTGCCTTTGGTGAAATAAAGTGAACGCTTTGAATACAGTACACACTCGCCCTCTCCCATCGGGCCTCCCCTCCCCCTCCTTCCCATCTGAAGAAGGCACAAATAACATAAAGGCCATAAAAAACAGGCTCGGTGTAGCAAACTTACCTGATTTACTTTGAAGCATGCCATTAAACAAGCATGTGTAAACAATTGTCCCCTTGCCTCTCAGCCATTTATGCATTACAATTCCTGGGGAGAAGCATAATCAAGGTTCCATTTGTCTTAAAGGGACCCAGAATTCTTCCTTTAATAAACTTGGGCGAAGAAGGAGAAGGAGAAGGAGAAGGAGAAGGAGAAGGAGAAGGAGAAGGAGAAGGAGAAGGAGAAGGAGAAGGAGAAGGAGAAGGAGAAGAAGAAGAAGAAGAAGAAGAAGAAGAAGAAGAAGAAGAAGAAGAAGAAGAAGAAGAAGAAGAAGAAGAAGAAGAAGAAGAAGAAGAAGAAGAAGAAGAAGAAGAAGAAGAAGAAGAAGAAGAAGAAGAAGAAGAAGAAGAAGAAGAAGAAAAGTCTGCAATCATAGACTTCCAAATGCGGCTGCGTATCTAAGAAGACATGTGTTGAACAGATGAAGGGAAATCTGGCAGCCATGATCTTCTCGATGCTATCTACAAAGGGCCCAAATTGAAATTTTTTTTTACTCTATATTGTTATCTTTGACTTTCACTTAAAAATGTCAGCTTGCACTGCACAGACTTGAGCAGGAAGATGTTGCATATATTTCGTAAGGCAATTGAAAGGCTGCTAAGGTTTTCATGCAGGAGTCAGTCCAATGGCATGAAACCCTGGCAAGGTTATTCAAAGTGGGTTAAAGTTTTAGCCTGAAGCTAAATTCCTATCAGCAGCTAATGGTCTGGTTTATACCTAATGCTAAACCGTGGTTTGCTTAAACACGATTTATTGACAAAAGTGTAGTTCCTTAGGTTCATATAATGTGATAAGCCATAAACCACGATTTAAAAAACCACAAGAGCTAGGGTCACAAAATTTGACGAACCGGAACAGATGACTTTATGACTTAGCACCATGTGTGAACTCAGCATGGGATGGCTGCAGATGAATTCCCCTTGTGGATTGAACGTGTGATACCCATAGTTCATAACTAAAACTATGGCTATCATTCATTCAGTGTGACATCCCAGGAGTCCTGTTTCAGCAGCAGCTTAGAGCGCTCCAGTGATAACCACAAAAGAAGTTCTCTGGTGGACTGAGAAACAAAATCAGCTAAACAAAGGGCAAGTCTACAAGTGATTTAATACATATTAGTTGCAATGTGGGGCTGGCTTTTATTTGAATCGGTGACTATTATAAGTCCAGCCTGCTGCTGTCACGACCATTTTAAGCTGTTACTGGTGATGTCGCTGACAAATGGCATTTCTTGATTCCAGCCTTCCCATGTAAACTAATGTTTTCAGCTGTAACATGCAAATTGTCCCAAATATGCAGGGAGTAGGGCTGAGATTTAAGCAGATTGGCATCTATAACAAATAGTGGGTTAAAAAACAAAATAATAAGAGTGGCCTATGCAGGAGCACAAGGGTGGTCTCCTTTTTGAAGTGAATAGCTGATTTTGTTTCAATGAGTTTGGAAAGTAATCAAACTTCTCTCTACTGAGGACGTGATTTTTTTTCCAGGAAGCACAAAACCGTCCCTGCCCAACGGGTTACCACATATTTAGAGAAACCTGAACTTTTCTCAGCTGGTTCAGCTTCTCTCTTTGAAATCTTTCACTTGCTGTTTCTTTTTTAAAGGTGTTAGAAAAATATGACTGTAATTAACAACTGACAAATATATCTGGGCTTGAGCTAAAGTGGGAAATCGCAGAGGTTACTTATTTTCTCATGCATTTTCCATTTGTTCTCTTTTTCACCAGGAAGTTGAAAGACCTGAGGTTCAAACTTAATAAGGCCCCATACTGTTTCTAAGAGTATTTACAACTTGCAAAAAAATAAAAATAAAAAAATAAAAATTAAAAAAAGAAGCCAGTACATTTCTTATATTTAAATTTGTTTTCATTCAGCTGAGCTATTACACAGTAGGCCATCCAGAAACCTTTCATAATAAGGAGTACATGTTTCCCAGACAAGGAGAGAGAGAGAGAGAGAGAGAGAGAGAGAGAAACATTTAACTAGTCTAGCTATTTGAGACTGGAAAGGCAACAAAACATGAAAGCAAAATGCCCACAGGATAGGACTTGAACTGTGCATGCCTTAAGGACCAATCAGCAAAGGCGAAGCCATGGCTTCTTTTCAACATCCCAACTTCATAGCCTGCAGTTGAAATTCCACATCACCAGAAGGTCTTATCTCTTATTCCAGTGCAATAAGTGTTGCAAGCATTTGGCAAAAATTGATTGTTTGACACAGGAAGGCATGCCATTTGTGAAGGTCCTCCTTGAGATGCAGGAAGCTGCTGTACCAAATCAGACAATTGGCCCATTCTCTTGGTACTGACCACAAGATCTGATAGTGATACTACCTAGACTTCTGTGGTGGAATCTCCTGCTAGAGTGGGCAGAGCAGTGAAAAGACTGGTGAGCTTAGAGTCATTGCAGGGAAGGAAGCGCTAGATGCCAGCCCCCCTTCTTCCCTGAGAATTCCTGAAGCTTTTATCTGGCAGTTCCCAAGTGAATGTAGTCAGTCTGGCAAGATTCTTGTAAATAGGAAGGCAACAATAAAGAATCAACTCTGATCAGCTCATGGTGTCGCTCTGGTTCCTTGCACCTGACACTTTCAGAATTTTTTCAAGACCTCTCAAGTGTCTACGGAGATTCTCAGTCATCCAGGTCATGGTTGTCCCAAAAGTGCTTTTTTCAAAAGGCAACTGGACTTTGTTTTTCCTTGAAGAAGTTCCGCTTCTCATCTGAGAAGCTTCTTCAGAACTTCTTCAGAATGGAAGAAGCTTCTCAGATGAGAAGTGGGGGGGGGAGGAAAAACAAAAGCCCAGTTGCCTTTTGAAAAAGCACCTTTGGGAAGACCTCCCAAGGGATGCCTGGAACAGAAGTCCTTTTCCGTGTGAAGCATGTGTTCTGTCCATGAGCTTCAGCCACTCTGCATTCATTTTCTTCTCTATATACATTACTTTATTACTACTAATCAGAGATTAATCTGTACAGTCTGAGTGGGAGAGATTGTGGCGAGGCTGGGAAACTAGCAGAAATGAAATGTGACATAAACAATTAGGAGATAGAAAGCAAGGCCATTGGTATCTTATCTTGTAAATGGCTATTCTGTTCAAGTGTTAGGAAACGTGGGAAGATCATTTCGAATCACTGATTTGATGAACTTACTGTAAATGAGAATGAGAATCAATGAGAATTGGTAGACAATGAGTATGAAATGTAATATATTTTTTCAACAAGAATACCATCAATAGTTTATTTTCAGCCCATGCAAAGTGCAAGTGATACAGACTGTATATTGGGTAGGCAAGACTTGACCAATTCTATGATTGAAATGTGGCAAACATGAAGAACAATGATTCTGATATCTATTGTCCTGGACAATTGAATTACTTTGACTTCTCTAAATGGTTGTGCAGCTCATTATGTTACCCATAGACATCCTACAAAATTTATTTTTATAACCAGGTCTTACAATACAGTCACATATGTTCAAATAGCTAAAGAATCAGGCATTTCTCAAATTTCAATGTTCAGCCAATGTAGTTAAAAACAACAACAATAAAAGATGACCAGGACCACAGGAATAATCTACTGTAAAACTAAGCCGCAAGAGAAGAGAATAACACTTGTTGTCTGTAGATCCTACATAACACCACTCAAGTACATCATCAATGGACTTTCAGAGATTTGAGGTGATAGGACTATAAGCAGCCACATAACCACTATCCATCAACAACAGATGATATACCAGAATGACATAAATGCAGGATCCAACCCCTTAGGCAGCCATGAATACAAAATCTGTTCACATTTCTCAATAAGTAAACAAATATCAAAGTGGTTTATCACACTACATAATTGCTTCATGTCGCTGCTTTATGAATGGTTGAAATAGATATTTCTCACTATCTCCCATCATGTTTCCATGTCCCTCCTTCCAATTCTCTCACCAACTCTTTTTTTTTTTTTTTAACAACAGATAACATCCTTTTCTCAGGACAATACTCCATGCATGAAGTAGACTGTGGTGATCCATGAAAACTTTTATTATAAGAAATCAGTTAGTCTCTAAAGGTCAGTGTTAGAATCTGATTGGGAGGTGGAACTTATCAACATTCTTGCATTTGCTTGGAACAAAAGATGAATAGGATTGATGTTCATGTAGGTAACTAACCTATTCTTTTTTTTTTTTACTGCAGTTTTACCTGTAAAATATTTAAAAATAAGTTGGCACATCCCTGGTTTTTTTCTTCTGCTTGTTGAATTCTGTTCAAGATTCAGTTTATACTGCATGTTCAGTAAGTTTAGCTTTAAGGGTACCTTCTTAGTTCCATAGGCTAGTTCCTGCACTTTTGTATGTAGCTCGTGATTAGACAAAAGTTGCTGTCAAACATGGGTGCAGGTAATGAAAAGAGCCTCTCCCTTCCAGAAAAATGTCTTGCAAATTGGATTCTATACAGGGGTGGTATTCACTTACCTTCCCTACCGGTTCGCAAATGGGAGCGTGCGTGCAAGCGTGCTCGCTTTGCTCTCACGCACCTCGTCCGTGCATGTGCAAAGCCTTCTGCGCATGCACACAGTATCAAAAACACAACGTGCTTATGTCCGTGCGGGTGGGCAGGGCCACCCACAGTCAGCGCTATCAGTTCGCCCGATCCAGAAAGAACCGGCTGAATACCACCACTTATTCTATATAGTAAGGCTATAAACTCAATAAGGATTCATCTGCTATAAATAAACCAGGAAGGAAGAAGGAAAGAAAGAGAAGAATTTTGCCTTCCTTTGCATCCGGATTGCTTAGAAAAATAGCTCCAGTGAACAATAATGATCACTAAGCTGACATTTTTGTCTGATTTACTGTGAATTTCCACTTTTAGAAAGGAACATTCATATTGAAAGTTCTGTTAGCATGGAATATCTAGCTCAATATTGCAAAAATTAAAGAAAACATTTCCTTGTGCATACATTTGCCATGGAAACCTTGGAATAAACAGTGCATTGAGTCATTTCAAAAGTGAGTGGGCACAGAGCGATGCAAAGGCTCCTCCTTACCAATCTGAGCTCAGCAGATTGCATGTAAGGAAGAAGAGAACACCTGCACCGGAACATGAGTGGCTGGGCCAAAGGTTACATTACCAGAGACATGGATCATTGGCAACATCCAGGCCACATGTTGATCAAGGAAAACATGATTAGTCACATCAGTGCAGTTGCCAAGAGAAATTTTTTTGTTTGTTTATTTGTTTGTGGGCAATTTGAGCACTTTCAGGTTTTGGCCAACATATATGTTTCTTATTTATCTTCTTAATTTAGGAGGCCAGCTAAACAAAAATGTTTTGTTTCTTCTTGAAGACAACAATAATATAATTCTATTTTTTTTCTTCCTCCTCCTCCTCCTCCTCCTCCTCCTCCTCCCCTCCCCTACTTTCTTTCCTCCTCCTCCTCCTCCTTCTCCTCCTCCTCCTCCTCCTCCTCCTCCTCCTCCTCCTCCTCCTCTCCCTCCCTCCTTTTCTTCTTCCTTCCTTCTTGACTTCCAACTTTTTACTTCCAACTTCTGACTTGCCTTCCTTCTTAGATAACCCTTTATTCCCCAAGCCAATGACTCTTTTGATCTCAGTTTAAGAACTCAAATTCTGCAAAAGTTTTAGAAAGGAAGGGCCAATTTAGAGGAATATTATATCATATTATACATCTTTCTGTGACTACTAGAATAATGACCAGGTATCAAATGAAGGAATACTTGGATGCCTTTAGGATACTAATGAAATGCTTTGCAATGCTAAGGTTTTCACATCATTCCTCCCATACTTTCTTCCTCACTGATCACCTTTATTGACAACACACGCCAAGGTATGTGATTTGAAATGTCTGTCTCTTTCATCACAAACTAAGTCCCATTGAACTTCTGGGTTAACATATTTTAAGATTTAAATCCCTTCTTGTCTACCTCTAAGCTTTAGAGTGGCAAAAGGAGATCCTTGGAGAGCAATTAGGAATTTGGTGTTTCTATATTCCAATATGAATTGACTTTCAAGTCTATTCTCTCCCATTTTTCATTTAATTTGTGATTAATAAGTATGCATTTGAATGCAATTTTGGTATTTTTTAAAATATAAATCACATAATAGACTTAAAAATAACCAATAAATGGCAAAATAATAGAAATATGCACTCTAAGCACAGACTTAACTATTAATCTGTTATTTAAACTAGTATAGGAACAGGGGACTCTGTGGCTTATTACATGTTGAATTGCATCTGTCTTTATTTCTGACCATTGCCCTTGCTGGCTGATTATCAGAATTCAACAACATTTGGAGGACTATCGGTTCCTTATCTGCATACAAGTTTCTCCTGTATGCAATTGTTGTATCTTGTTGCAGCCTTAACGCCTCAAGATGAAAAACCTTGAAAATACCCATTTACATGTATCACAGTTAACAGCTGAAATGAAGAATTGCCATATTTCTTGTTATCAGATATAACAAGCACTAGAGACAGATGGTGTTGTTGCTAGTAACTCAAATTTCTTTTGGAAGGGGTAAGGTGATTAGAATTTAAAAGTTAAATACTTAAAAAACTTCATTCATACAGATTGGGAAAATTAAGTCTTCATTTGATATATTTCATTTTATTAGCATCTCTATTCATGTTCCTAAGAAGTATAGTTAGGAAGCAAAAACATCCTGTCATCTTTCTGAAAATAAGACCCAATGGGGGGGGAAAGGAGGAGGAGGAGGAGGAGGAGGAGGAGGAGGAGGAGGAGGAGGAGGAGGAGGAGGAGGAGGAGGAGGAGGAGGAGGAGGAGAAGGGGAGGAGGAGGAGGAGGAGGAGGAGGAGGAGGAGGAGAAGAAGAAGAAGAAGAAGAAGAAGAAGAAGAAGAAGAAGAAGAAGAAGAAGAAGAAGAAGAAGAAGAAGAAGAAGAAGAAGAAGAAGAAGAAGAAGAAGAAGAAGAAGAAGAAGAAGAATAAGAAGAAGAAGAAGAAGAAGAAGAAATATAATTTTGTCAGTGAGTTTGTTGGCAGTAATTCATCAAATGCTTTGGTCAACCACTAAAAAGCAGAACCAAACTTACAACAATACATGATACCAAGTGACAGATTTCTAAATAGGTACCGACAACTTTTAACAGGCAACTTTGTTCAAGACAAAGTCAGTTTCTCTAAGGATTCTGCAGTATTATCTTCCAAACTTAAGGCCCAAATAATTCAGCCCTGCAAGGCCAGAAAAGAAATGCTTTGCAACCAATTTCTGAAGAAGGAAAGATCTAATAGCATATTTCATGATTTGTGGAGAAGCTGAAAGGAGTTTTGGCACCAACAGTCATCTTCACAATCAGAGGATTGGAACACAATCCTAGTCTCCGGGCAGAGATCAAGTCGTGTGTCTCCCTGAGCAAACGAGGTGCGTGCAGCACCAAGAAGCGCCGGAAGAAGCACCCGTGAGATGATAGGCAAGTGCAGGGGTGCTTCCCTCCCGCTCTGGAATATGGAGCAAGTCTCCATCCCCGCTGTTACCCTTACCTTCTCAGGCCATGCGAGGAGTGACTGGGAGGGAAGGGTGAGGGGCGGGGCCAGCCAGCCGACAGGGAGCCACAGCAGGGGGATGAAAGAGCCACACATGCGGCTCAGGAGCCGCACGTTGCCGACACCCGACCAATACTATAGTAACAACAAATATATTGACAGGCAATTTTGACACTGGTATTATTTAGCAATCATAATGAACGTAGAAAGAGGATGAGATTGTCAAACTTTAAATCCACTGCATCACTTCTCACCATACAAATAGGTGTTTGTAAAGAAAGCCAAAACAACTGTTTCACTTTTAAATCCCTATTTCAATAAAATGGATCAAATGCCAAGTCATTTTTCATTCTTTTTGTCGAAGCTCCATCATATCAGTGTGTAATGGTAAAAAAAGGGTTTATTTTCAGAAATCAGGGAACCTCAGGAAGGGTTCCAGATACATTTAGACAAATATTTGTTCCTATCACCCATCTCCTCCACTTATGACTGCAGGACTATAACTTGTTGCTTGTATCCTTACAATTTATATTAATATTGATTGTTTCCTGATTGCTTACTTGTACCCTATGGCAATCATTAAGTGTTGTACCTTATGATTCTTGACGAATGTATCTTGTCTTTTATGTACACTGAGAGCATATGCACCAAAGACAAATTCCTTGTGTGTCCAATCACACTTGGCCAATAAAGAATGCTATTCTATTCTATTCTATTAAACAAAACCTAACTTTAGTTTATATCACATTAACCTTCAGCGAGTCTGCTTGAACAATTGGCTTGACTCCTGATTAGCAAACCTTATAGGACACTGCTGAGAAATAGCATCATTTCCCAAACTCCTTCTTAGTGTTACTGTCTTCTGTATCACCTGATCATTTCTGGACTACTGGTGAATGTGATACAGGGGACGAAAGAGAAAAATAATATTTCAAAAAAATGCGTACCCACTTCTGTCAGTCCTAATTTTATTGTGATATGTGATATAACAGAATAATGGAGTTGGAAGGGACTTTGGAGGTCTTCTATCCAATCCCCTGCTCAAGCAGGAGATCCTATACCATTTTAGATAAATGGTTGTCCAATCTCTTCTTATCAAGTTCTTTTAATTCATTCACTTATTCCCAACTATTTATTGCAAGGATAATAGATTTCTCAAAGTGGTGCAAGGTTTTATTTAAGTTTGCTCTCTGCCACCTTGATGGCTTTTATCAGCGGCTTCAACAGCTGCCCTCACAAAGCATTCTGGGTAATCTTCTTCCACACTTCCACATAGCCAACTTTTTCTTTCCCCAAACTCTTGGAATAAGGTTGTAAGTCAGGGGTGTCAAACTTGTGTCGTCATGGCAGTGTCATGTGACATATCAGGACTTTTCCCCCCTTCGCTAAACTGGGCGGGGGTGGGACCAGCACGTGACACATCTGGCCCACGGGCCGCAAGTTTGACAGCCCTGTTGTAGGTGATCCCTGATTATCTTCTTCTTCTTTTTTTGTTTTGTTTGCTAAGCCGAAATTCTGGGGATAAAAGAGCAAACAGAGAAAAGATTGTCTCATTGTGAATTGCTTCCAGCCCTAGATCCAGAAAAAAAAAAAATCATCTCACCAGCCATTCAACTCCAAATGACACAGAGAGAAAGAAAGTAAAATGAAGAGAGGAGGGGGGGAGGAGAAAGCCAAACAGCCTGAATGCTTAGCATCCTAGCTGATAGGTGCTGAATAGAGAAGGAAAAGTGATAACACTCTTGTCATTTCCACCCCTGCTCATTTTGTCTCCTCTCCTGAAGGGGAGCTGCAATACCATCAAGCTAGCAATTCATTTTCAGGATTTGAAACTCAGAAGGCAGAAGGAGAGGTGAGG
>QLTV01004265.1:72568-101597 GCA_003457575.1 Thermophis baileyi | reverse complement strand
GATGGATGGATGGTTAGCTAGATAGATAGATAGATAGATAGATAGATAGATAGATAGATAGCTAGATAGATAGATAATAGATAGATAGATAGATAGATAGATAGATAGATAGATAGATAGATAGATGAAAGATAGATATGTAAGTAGGTAGATAGGTAGGTAGGTAGGTAGGTAGAGGTAGATAGGTAGGCAGGAAGGCAGGAAGGAAGGAAAGAAAGAAAAGTTGTCTCCCATCCTCACCTCTCTGGCTGTATATGAACAGCTGCTATAGAAGGGATCAATATTTCTGAGACAGTACAGGTCCTCTGGCTTCAATGTTAAAACAAATATCTTTTAGCTGTGACACTGGGAGGATTAAATGACAGCATTTTGGCCACCAGCTGCTTTTTCACCAGTGTTGTAAATGGCAACATAGATCCTTTGTGCATGGGGGTGGGGAGGGGGGAAGTGGAATAATGACTGGCTTGAACCTAGAGGCTGAAAAGTGAGTTTATGAAATTGATTAGAAACTGAGTAAAAGGATTAAGGATGCATCTTGCTAGCAGAATTTTCTGCATTTTTCCCATAGTTCAGTTCACTTGCAGAGAGAAGCTGACCAAAGCTTGCTTTCCAACCAAAGCTGGAATGTCTGATAAAGAAAGAACTTATAAATAAGTGGAGTACCAGAAAAAAAGTCTAATTCAACTGTGCAAATACAACATGCAGCATTCGTGGTAATGGGCAGGATGTACATGAGAGAGCCTTACCTTTGATAGCTGTCAGAACCAAAAGTGACTTTTCACAGGCACAAATTCACTGTTCTCTTTAACAAGCTTTAATAAGAAGAAGATAGCAGAACATAAGAATTCCAGCACGTGAATTATTTTCAATTTAAAACCTATACTGTATTTCTGTGCTTAAAATAGGACAAGATTTTCCTGGATCTTTTTCTCACAGCCTTTCAGGGCCCCAGAGAGGAGACAGGAGGAGTCGGCAACTGTAGGTAGTTTATTCAAATTGCTTGAATTGTTATTAGCCTGAAAACAAATTATTACTCTTAAATTATACCAGAAATGCCTTAAATTAACTGGCACACTAAAAAAAACAAAAAACCACATATTAAGTTCCCTCACTGATCTTCATGAGACACTCTAATTTTTCTGGAGTTGTTCTTGGACTGATTTGTTTATTAATTTGTGTTTATTGGAAGTATTCTGGTAAATGCTAAATCTTAATTACCATTTGAATGTCAGCATTTTAAATATGTTTATGGCAATGTCCAATTATTTCTACTGTAGACACTTCCAACAGAACTTAGATTTTTGAGTGCTTTCACATACATTTAATTTCTGAGAACACGTAACCATGGGAAGATGAGTTCTATTATAGCTTTGCGCATGATTCAGTGACTGGTGCTTCCATGGCTAAAAATATTTTTTTTTCTTTATGTGAGTCAGTCCAAGTATATGTGCAAAAAAAACCTGTAGTTCTGGCTGTTAAACAAAGATTTTTCATCACAGAAGCAGCTTCTCTGTGGCATTTCATTTTATATTCCACCTGTATTGGAGATTATAATAGTGTTGTAAGCATTTATTTTCCTCCTCTGACCGATCAAAATGTAGCAGAGATATACTGCTCCTCTTGGCATAATGGTAATGGCAGGTTTGGTCAATGAGATCTTACTAGACACATCCTGTGAAATAAATGAGGTCACTGACACCCCAAAAGTACGTGGTTTAGAACAGAGTTCCCCAACCTTTCTGCGTTGGCGACCCACAGCAGGGGAAGAGGGGATGGTTTTGTAGGAGGGGCAGGTATGGGTGTGCGCACCAAGAGCCCTCATGATGCTCATGTGAGTGGGGCTAAGAGCACCCATGATGATCACATGAGTGGGGCCGAGAGCGCCCGCAATGATCGCATGAGTGAGGCCTTGAGCACCTGTGATGCTCACGTGAGTGACTCTCGCTGTGCATCTGCGCGCACCAGCCAGCCACTCACATGGCCTGGTGGACTTGTAGTGGGCCATGGCCCACAGGTTGGGGACTCCTGGTTTAGAATGTGGCTGGCCTATCTAATCATACTTAGGTATAGAATCTTAAAACATAAGGGTCATTGTGTGGGAAAATGGGGAATTGGGGCTCAGAAAGCAACAGGAAATTCTGCAAAGAAAGTGCCATCATTTAGGTTTCATCAAGCTGCTTCCCATGGACATGGCAGAAGATCCTGGACAAAGAAATCCTGCCAGATGTTCTGGCGATCCTCCAGTGATTCCAAAGCCTTGCCTAATTGCAGAAGGAGAAGAACATATTTCCATTCTTATATCTTCTTATATCCATTTTCCCCCTTAACACCTGTCCTCACTTTGAAACCCTCGGGAAGTAGCTGGTCAGTTGCAGAAGTGGCATAGTTTAGTAACTCTGCCACACTCCTCCCAACGACCAGTGAAGTCGCACAGGGCTGGCCTTCTTCAGGTCCCATCAGCCAGACAGTGTCGGCTGGCGTCCCTGCAGGGGAGGGCCTTCTCTGTAGCCGCTCCGATTCTGTGGAACCAACTTCCCCCCAGGATCCGTACTACCCCCACCTTACTGGCTTTCCATAAAGCCGTTAAGACCTGGCTTTTCCGGCAGGCCTGGGGCCAATAATTGACTGATTTGCCCATGTTTGTTTGTGTGAATGTTTTATTTTAATATTGATGTATTTTTAAATTGTTTTTTATATATATATGTTTCTATTGTTGTCTTTTTTTATATACTGTGAGCCGCCCAGAGTCCTTCGGGAGTTGGGCGGCATACAAATTTTGCAAAATAAATAATAAATAAATAAACTTGGGAGCATGAATGGGGGCCAGAAGGATAGTAGATCCTGAAGATCCCATTTCCCTTTCAGACTTTTTGGGAAAAGTTTTTGCAGTGGCCCAAAGGAACATTTTGAGGTTTCCTCCAAGGATTGACCTCTGTTTCTTCAGCAGGAAAATATGAAAACCAAGAAAATTTGAGACCCTGGAATCTCTTTTTATGATCTGTAATTTTTTTTTCTTGCTATACAAGTATCTCCAACATATTGCACACTTTTTCCATTACCTTCATTAATATGTTTGTTTATGAGTGTGAATTTGGTGTTAATATCATCATGATATAAAGTGTCATTCAGTGACTAAATCAGCCAAAGATAAAGAGGTGTGCATATGCCTATATATTTGTAGGGTTGAGCGCTATAGTTTTGATGGAATGCATCACATAATTTCACACATAAAGTGGAAAATCTTTATCCTCATGGGAATATATGAAATATACGATACTATATATTTTCTTTGAATTTCTGATTCCTCCTTTCACTGCATTCTCAAGATTAACATATAATTATCATTGTCACAAAAGCACTTCGTTTTATAAGATGGCAATGAAAAGTGTGTTATAAATTACCCACCATGGGTCTGCTATGTAACTTGAATAATTGAGATGGCTCTTACTACACAATTCAGGGGAGGTGCTGAAGCATCTACAGACATTATATTCTCATGATATCATTCTGCATACAATATATTTTAGAGTAGTGTTCAATAGGATATATCGGCAGCAGAAAAGAGCAGATTGCCATAGATTGAACCCTAAAGAGAATTTTTGAAGTCCTTCCTCAGTTGATCACTACAAAGACTGAGAGTAAGAAATGAGCTAATAAGGTACAGTTAGAATGTTTTTAAAAGTTTTCAAAAAATCATATTAAAAGCATTTCTGAAGAAGCAAAGAGAGAAAGTTCGTGAATCCCCCCTTTTTTTTATTCCGACACATTAATCCCATTGGAAAATAATGGTTATAAAAATACTTACCTTTGCATAAATACCTAGAACTTTAGTTCTAATTTCCTTTAAAATGTATCAGAATTTTATGTGGAAATTGCACATACATATTTCCATGGTGTATTAACAGCAGCATAGCATTAAAGTGCTGGGAATGTGTGTTTCATACTAACATGAATCTTGAGAACATTCTCTAACCCCAAGATTCTATTAGGGCTCCAAATTCCTCTTTTGGAAAATAACCCACTTTTTTCTCTCTGAGGCACCATCTGAAGCAAGAAAAGGCCTCAGATTAATTAGCATAATTGAAACATAAATGGTTGCATTCCATTCACCTACCTTCTTCAAAAGAAGGCAGCCCAATTTCAAAGAAACAGATGGGGGGGGTTTAGGACCTGGGCCCCCTTTTAAATTATTTTTGTTGTTTAGAGCAGTGACTGTAAGTGGTTGTCTTTGAAGAGAAATACATGACATTTGCAGTCATTGTAGCTCCTAATGTGGGAATAAATCCTACCAGATAGATTGAGGAAGGTTATAAAAAAGGAGATTTATAAAGAGGACAGGGTGCTACAAAACTCCCTGACATTCAGAGTCCTGTGTCAGTCTGGATTATATCACAAGGAAGGAAACTTTCTCACTTGTTAGAGTCACAGAATAGAGTAAGTTCGAAAGAGACTAGACTGATATGTTCAGTAGAGTCCAATCCCCAGTCCTATCCTTTAAAAAAATCAAAATCAGTTATAACAATCTCTCAGTGTTATATTAGTATTTGTTGTAGAGGTCAGAGAGAAATGTGGGGTTCCTCTGGAAGCACCAGCCAAAATCAAGATAACATTTGATCCTCATATTGTTAAATCAGGGGTCTCCAATTTTGGCAACTTGTGGACTTCAACTCCCGGAATTCCTTAGCCAAACATGCTGGCTGAGGAATTCTGGGAATTGAAGTTCACAAGTCTTAAAGTTGCCAAAATTGGAGACCTCTGCATTAAAAAAAAACAAAAACAAATCCATACAAGTGCTTCTAATCCTCCAAAAAGCAAAATATCTGACAATTCGTTACATAGTAACATTACCACCATAAAATGTAAATATCACCATAAAATGTAAATAAGAAAGTTACAGAAAATGGAAATACAGGAAATGTCAATAACAAAGGCTGTTTTCCATTGCATAACCATCCTTTGCTTCCTTTCAACCCAGAACTGGCATCTTCTTTCAAACTCTTGAAACCCAACAAAAAAATGATGTGACTGCCATCACGAAGAGCGGAGAGGTTCCGCGATTGTGCAAATTCCCAGGTATCTTTACTTACTGTATGAAATAAAAGAAGAGAAACTTTAACTACATACAAGAAAATAATCGATGAAAGGAAAAAGAATGAAACAAAACAAATGTATTACTATAAGCGGCAACAAACAAAAACAGGTTTATCATTTGTTTGCATATATTTGAGGCATCGCGGTGTGGTAACAATGTACTGTAGATTTTGACTGAATTTTTGGTGTGGTGTGATTTTCACTGGTTTGGGTTTTTTAATTACATAGATAGATAGATAGATAGATAGATAGATAGATAGATAGATAGATAGATAGATAGATAGATAGATAGATAGATAGATAGATAGATAGATAGATAGATAGATAGATAGATAGGAGGGGGAGAGAGAGAGAGAGAGAGAGACAGAGAGAGAGAGAGAGAGAGACAGAGAGAGAGAGAGAGAGACAGACAGAGAGACAGAGAGAGACAGAGAGACAGACAGACAGACAGACAGACAGAGAAGACAGACAGAGAGAGAGACAGAGAGAGAGAGAGACAGACAGACACACAGAGAGACAGACAGAGACAGAGACAGAGAGAGAGAGAGAGGGAGGGAGGGAGGGAGGAAGAGAGAGAGAAAGACAGACAGACAGACAGAAAGACATACAGACAGACCGTCCACTCAATTATGTTATCTTTATGGTCGGTAGGGGAGAGAGACAAGAGCATAGTACTCATAGGTGCAGTGAACTCAAATGTGCAGGCTGAGCACACAGAGGCTATAGATTTCTACATGAATTTGACATTGATTTCTAGGATAAACAAGTGGGTTTAAGTCTTTACTTGCCCAAAGCAAGATCATAATATTCTACATTTCAAAGTGTCTAAGTACCTTTAAAGTGAGGGCTACAGAGTCCCGCAAGGCACAAAATGGATAAAGCCTTCTTTTAAAAATATTTTGCTCACCTTTGTTTTAAAAGGAACTTGAGTTTTATTGAGTGAAAAGCTTCATTCCCATAGTAACCGGTGCAGGGCTAATATTGATCCACGGAGTCAAAAGCAAAGCCCACTGACAAGAATAAAGAGTGACTATATCTCATCCACAGATGTATTCTTCTTTCTCAAGTTCTTGTAGGTTGCTAACATGCTACAAACACTACACACAAGGCACTGTGGAGGTTCTTGCTTTTATTTACTGTTAACCAAACACGGCAAGGAGGTGGGTCAGTGATGCTTCCCAAGTGCTCAGGATGTGGGACGTTTGTAAAGCCTTCTTTGATAAATTTATCTACCCACACAAAGGGAAAACAACCCTCAAGTGCCTCTGCATTTGCTGGAGTTGAGAAGCCATTGCAGTTGCAAAAAAAGCCTGTTAGCCTCAAGAAGGATTTTCTTGACAGAACACATTTCATGCCACGGAACCATATGGTTTCTGTCTCATGTTCTCCAATACGGAACCTACAACCAGCAGTCAAATTCCCTGGGAAGTAGCTGTGAGGCAAAAGGGGAAAAAATGTTGCAAGTCCCAGCTGCCTTTTAGTCCTGAACTGCCCATTGGCTAAGCTTAGCGATGTGATGACTAAAGGTGCCAGCCCATTAAATGGCCCAGGATCATTTTGCTTTCAAGAAAACCTGGCAATCAGAAATTTAGCAAGCATTTTTTTCTTCCTTTCCTCCTTTCTCTCTGTCCATGCCAGAAAATTGGGCAGAAAAGGAACTGCTTAAATTCTTTATGCCAGGGTGCTGTTGAATGGAAAGAAATGGCAATCAATAAATCAGAATAGAGCTGGAAGGGACCTTGGAGGTCTTCTAGTCCAGCCCCCTGCTCAAGCAGGAGACCCTATGCCATTTCAGATAGGTGGCTGTCCAGTCTTTTCTCAAAAACCTCCAGTGATGGAGCACCTACAACTTCTGGAGGCAAGCCGTTCCACTGGTTAATTGTCCTCATTAAGTTTCTCCTTAATTCCAGGTTGCTTCTCTCCTTGATTAGTTTCCACCCATTGTTTTTTGTCTTGCCTTCTGGCACTTTGGAAAATAAGCTGCTCCCCCTCTTCTTTGTGGCAGGCCCTCAAACAGGCTGTGGTAGCACAAAGGCTGTGGCAACACAAAGGCTGCCACAAAGGGCAAGGATGACACAGAACCAAAGGCGAACCATTAACTCCACCCCAGATAATTCTATTCCTGAAAGTTTGCCCTAGGAGAGAGAAAAAATCCCACTCCACAGAACAAACTGAAACAGTGCTGTGTTCCATGATTGGTTTGGGAGGGAAACTGAAGTGGGAACACAGGAAGTTATGGTATTTATTTATGAAGGTAAAGTCCCTCTGAGCTGGGAGGGAAGTGAAGCGAAGAATATGAGAAAGAGAAAAGAAAGTTCACACAGGTCTAGAGAATGAGTAAATTTTCAGTCATAGCATTTTTGAGGTGTGTTCACTTGTCAGGAAGCCTTACAGATAGTCCTCAACTTACAGCCAGAATTGGGACCAGAATTTCAGTTGCAAGTTGTCACGGTCATAAGTTTAACATATCACGTGTCCCGATTTGATTTTAACAACTGTTTTTATAGTGGTTGTTAAGTGATTAACCACAGCTAAATGGTTAACAACCACAGTTGTTAAGGAAATACATGGTTGTTAACTGAATCCATTCTTCTGTATGGGTGTTTTTTTCCTGGAAACTGGCAAAGACATCAGAAATGGCAGTCATGTGACTATGGGATGCTGCAACTGGTTTTAAATACGAGCCAGTTGTCAAGCACCTGAAATGTGAATATGTGACTGCAGAGGGTGGATGAGCAGCAGTCGTAACTTGGAGGACAGGTAAGTAGCTTTTTTGAAGTCCACTGCAACTTTGAACAGTCCTTAAATGAGTGGTCATAAATTGAGGACTAATTCTTGTACTTAATTCCATTTTAAGCTTGATATACATTTTGGAAAAAAAATCTGCTCAAGATTTGCATTTCTATTTTTGAATGGTTTTTTTTCTCAGCATATGTGTAACTAAGGCTACTTTTTCCTTTAAATCTGAATGCACAGACACACATTTTAAAAAGACTTATGCATTTTTTTCAAGTTTATGTTACGGAAGTTATGACTTTATACTCTAAAACATCATTTCCAAATCTGGTAGCCTTCAAATATGTTGGGAATACTGGTGTTGTGGTAAAACATCTTGTAAACAACATAGTGGAGCAGGCGCCTGTCAGCTGATTAGGGACATTATGAAGCTTTGCATGGTTAACAATAAATAAATATTATATTATATTGAAACTATTAGAAATTCTGTTTATATAAAGCACCACACAGAGCAAACAGAGTACAGTCACCATGTGCTTTTCTGCTCAACTGTAACAGGAAACAGGAAACTCTACTTAGAACAAAAGAGCATAGAGCAGGGGTGTCAAACTGAAGGCCTGCAGGCTAGATCTGGAAACAGCGAAGGACCAGCCCGCAGTGCCTCTGCCAGTGAAAACAGAGCCCGGGTAAGCCATGTGCATCCTCCCCGAGCTCCGTTTTCACTGGCAGAGGGCTGCAGGAGGCCATTGCTGCCAAAATGAGTGACATCGAGCTGGCCACAGTCACCCTGGCCACCACCCCAGCCCACCGAGGTCAAATACAACCCTGATGCGGCCCTCAATGAAATCGAGTTTGACACCCCTGGCATAGAGTATATACCATAGATCCAAACTTGTAAATACTGCTATCTACTGGCTGAATACTACTGTAGTTGTTGCATAAAAATACATTCCAACAATGAATTCCAACAGAAATATCTTGTGAACGGAGAAGCAGGTCAGAACATATTAAGGCATGAAATTCAGGGCTTAGCTGACTTGGGTTCTCACTGGATTAGTTTACACCAACTCCATTCCCAGTCAATCCTAAGCTATAACTAGCTCAGACTAACATATTACTCTGAGTAATAAGTTAGTAATTCTCTACTTATGACCACAATAGAGCTCAAATTTTCTGTTTCTAAATTGTTAAGTGAGTTTTGCCCCATTTTACAACCTTACTTTGTTAACCTCACAGATGTTAGGTGAATCACTGCAGTTGTTAAGGTAGTAACATAGTTGTTAAGTGAATCTGGCTTCCCCATTGACTTTCCTTGTCAAGTCACAAAAGGTGGTCACATGACTCTGGGACACTGCAACCATCATAAATATGAGTCATTTGCCCAGCATCTGAATTTTGATCATGTGATCATGGGGATGCTACAATGGTCGTAAATGTGAAAAACAGCCATAAGTCACTTTTTTCAGTGCCATTGTAACTTTGAATGGTCACTAAATGAACTGTTGTAAGTCAACAGTTTCTTAGACTTTGTGACTAAGGTGGGTCTCGAAACCATACAGATTCTGGCCTGATGCTCTAACTACTTTACCAAACTTGGTGAATTTTGAACTATACAGAGAATGGCCTTAAGGTCTTCTCTTGCACAGTAGACTGTTCCTTGAGACTTCCTGACCAGAAATCACAAAGCTGCATTGTGAACTCTTTCTAAAAGAGTAAGGTATAAAAAAAAATGAAGGTTAACGTATTTCCAGTGTTCGCTTTACTGTTTTTTGAACCACACGGTAGTGGTGAGAAGACTTTATGAAGGCATTTTTGGCAGCAAGTTCATCTGATGTAGAACATGCTTTCAGTCCCCAGTACAATTAGGTGATTTCCAGAATTCACAGCTCTATAAAAATGAAGAAAGGGGAGTTAAACAAGGGAAGAGATCTTCCAGAGCATAATGTCACATAATAAATAATGTTTTTTTCCTCTTCAAGTTACCTATTTTAACAAGGTTTTGAATACTTCTAGGCAAATAATAATATTTTCCTCTTCTTTCTTGGCAAAGAACTTTAAATTGTGTGTGTGTGTGTGTGTGTGTGTGTGCTACTTTTTTTTTTGATCCCCAGACAAGACTGAAAGATAAGTGAGCCAAAATTTAATAACTCCCCAAATCATCTTCTCTAATCCTTTTGGTACATGTTTAATGTTTCATTCTCCCACTCCAATTACCCTGCCTGCATTATGTCTTTCACTCCATGCTTGAAAAAGTTGTTAAAATAGAACACTTCTTTCAAAATCTCACAGCTCCATTATGCAGGCCTCTACCTGCACAGGCAGCATGTTAGTCTTCTCACTTCAGATTGCCTTTGATGGGGAAATGCTGATGCCTGCTGTGCAACTGAGCCTGAACCATGGAATAAAATCAAGTCCGGGGTGGAGGCATTGGACAGCTATTGTAAACAGGGCGAAACCCCACATTTCGTGGTACGGTCTTAGACCCTCCCCTTTCTTCTAAAATAACACATGATGATCTAATACCAGCACAATGGGATGCCAGAATTTAAACCTCACCACTGTGATTTCAGGATTGAAAAGGAAAACAGATTTTTGGTATCTTATTGCCTATGCTTGTTACAACTGGACTTATAAGTAAAACACAGACTTCCTACTTTTCTAGCTGCATATATTTGTACCAAGGAATTCCCCCCCCCTTGTAGGAAGATGATCTATTTCTTAGATAGCTATCAGGACTACAAGACCTGCACTTTCCCATGTTCTTTGAAGAATCTTCTCCCACATTTTTCAGGCAAAACATCCAACATTTGAGTCTTTCCCCATGCAAACCCCGCTCCCCCCAAATATTGTTATTTGGAGAGAAATTTGTGTACAGAGCTTTCAGAAACATGCTTGACTCTTTAATTGTAAAATGAAGCAATAAATACATTGCCTGGGATTTGGCTCATTTTTTGAGGGATAACAAGTGAATGTATAACCAATTTTTAATGTAGTTACCTTACTTTACATAGATGAAGATAGAAATCTCTCTCTTCACCCCATCTCATTTGTTTATGTTTGAAAAAATCTCAATGGTAAATTTCTAATCTCCCAAACCTAGCTCTATAGTAATGTGTGTGTGGCCTAGATTAAGAAACAGCTTTTCTTGGAGAATTCAATCATGTTCTTTTCTTTTGAAAACATGTGTTGTATCAATACATCAGGGGCAATCAGTAGCTTCTCCCAATTCCTTAGAAATTATCTCACTTCGGGACTTTATTTCCACACATTTCCCACCCAACTGCTGAAGAAAATTGAGACAAAAGATTTGCCTTGCAATAAAATAATTATGTAGCAGGATCCAATGAAAGATGAGAAAAGTCACATTTTTGTCAATGGGGGATAGGGGCTGTTTCATACAGGCTACAGCCCCGTGGGCTTCCAAAAGTCCCGTGGTGAAAATTGAAATATGGCTAGAGCTGAGAGAAACAACCAAGACCTGGAAGCAAGGAAATAACTAAAAGGCTTGTTCTGTCATAAGAAAAGCCAGGGTGTTTTATATAATTTTCATTCTCTACCCATCTGCTGCTGAAAGTTATTCTACTTTTGCTCCAGCCATTCTGAGTTATTCTAAAGGAGTAAAGATCCTTCAAATGTATTTTGATGTATATGAAATTGTATGCACCTGGACAAAAAAAACCCAAAACCCTCTAAGTTTCATTATTTCCACAACTGTCTTTTTCTTTGTGTCTTTCCTCCTGTTGTTTCTATTTCTTTGGGATCTTTTTCTATCGTTTTATTGATGGTTCAGTTTTCCTTTCTCAGATTTTGAAATTGGTGACTGAAAGGACAAATTCAGAGGTAGCTAAACCTTACCAATGCTTTCTCAGCTGGTATGGTCAGACTTTTTCGTGTTCTTCATAGGCTCCCATTAAAAAACAACAAAAACCTAAAGGTGAAATTGGAGCATGGTGTGTTGGTCCTCAATTAATTGGATTGTCCAGCTTCCAATTTGGTCCTTGCAATAAATTGTTCCTACCTTCGGTCCAATGAAATGAGAAAAAAAATATTGAAGGAGATAAATTGCAAATTACATACATCTTTGGATCATTTACAGGGGGGATTTTTTTACCCTTTCTGTCCATAGTGTCAAAGGTGTTTTTTTTTTTTTGAAGCTGTTATGGACCAATCTACCATAATATACATTCATTCAGATAGGCTATTTTATTTCAAGTTTCCTAGCTGCTATAGCACTTAGCAATAGCACTTAGACTTATATACAGCTTCACAGTGCTTTTTACAGCCCTCTCTAAGCAGTTTACAGAGTCAGTCTATTGCCCCCAACAATCTGGGTCCTCATTTTACCAACCTCAGAAGGATGGAAGGAGGCTGAGTCAACCTTGACCCTGGTGAGATTTGAACTGCCAAATTGCAGTCAGCCGGCAGCCAGCAGAAGTAGCTGGCAGTACTGCATTCTAACCACTGTGCCACCGCGGCTATATCTAACATATTTGAGAAACACTCAGATTTGAAGGAATGAGAATAATCACTAATATTGGGCAGACAGATGATTATCAGTACTAGGGCCAAAACAAACATCTCCCATCAAAGCTCTTCACTAGACATATTTTAAAGACATATTTCTTTTCCAAGAATTCACTTCTTTCCATGTCTACTTATAAGTAAGCCCACTGGACGGGAGATAAGTAACAATAGGATTTTACTATTTGTGTGCAGTACACTGAAAAGGCCAATGTATATTGCAAGAAATTAACACTGTATTAATTATTTGGCAATGACATATCTTTTTAGGAAGGAAATTCATCAACTTGTTGACCTCACTAAACCATTTTTAACAGGGAGATAGTGAAAAAGAAAGTGTTCTGACCCGGCTCCCAAACACGACAAACCCACTGTAGTTAAATCAATGATTCCTTTATTAGCAGCGCCAGCAGCCCTGGCAAAAAGTCTCTCTCTCACACACACAGCAGGCTAACAAGTCTGTCCAGCAGGGAGATGAATAGTTGTCTGTCACACCTATTCATCTCTGCCCCCTGGCTTTTATCCCCAGAGCTAGCAGCGGTGGCTCTTCTGTCCCAAAGATCGGCCCATAGATTTCCACTGCTTTCCTCTTCTCTGCCTTCTGTGCATCTGCGCGTCAGGCACTGGACCCAGCTGTTCCTCCTCTTCCTCATCAACCATCTCCAGATCTGGGGGCTGTTGACTCTCCACCTGGATGGCCTAGGTTCCGCCTCTGTCTCTATCACTGACAGCTCCATTCCCTCTTCCCCTTCGGAGTTCTAAGGTTACCTTGATGCTGACCCTGACTCCCGTGCCACCTCCTCATCTGATTCTGCTGCTGGAGGGGCCTGTGGCTGACAGGTCACAACAGAAAGTTATCTCACAACAATTTGCTCTGATAAATGTTAAATAATTATATCAGTGAAATACCAATAAAGTTATAAGCAAATTAGAATAAAGATAAGAATTTAAAGTCTGGTTAAGGAAAACCAATGGTAATTTTAGGTTGTTGTTCTACATGGATTTATGCATTTCTCCCACAGTTGTCCAGGCTATATATTACAATATTTTAGGATTGTCTGTTTAAACTTCCTTTGCATTTTAGAAAATAGTTTTCCACATCTCACCAGATTCAACCATTTCAGGTTATTTGAAGATGCCTACTTATATAGGAGTTCTAACATTTCATACATTTGGCCAAGTCTCATTTTAAAGGCACAAAGAAAACCAGTTTTTTTCCCTTTTCTTTGCATGCAATATTTTGATACTATTATTCCTTTTAGAATTCCTCCTTGAAATACAATCCAGGCAATATAAAACTTCAGGCAGGAGCCATTACTCCAAAAGGATCTCCAAATTTCATACCAGGTCTATCTGTGAAAGTATAACTATAGAAGGAGTGGCAGAACCTGGGGGCAGAATTAAGGAGCAATAAGACTAGCATCCCTAGGTAAACCCAAGCAAAGTAAGTTCAACCTCCCTTGTATTCCATTGAGCCTTAACTAATTCAAGCAGGTGCTAACTGTTAGCAGAGAACATTCCTGTGCATAGGGATGATTAGCAATAAATCAGTTTAATTGGACCTTCATATGTGGACTTGACCTTTCACACCTAACAAGACCATTCAGAATCAAATATGGACATTCCATAGATCTAGGTGGTTCCTAGGGTTGCACTTAGATTAATTTTTATCCAAAATCAACAATCTCCAAGCACTGGGACAGACCCTAGATCATCTAGGCTAGATGACATAAATTGAATGTCCAAGGGATGAGTCCATAATTGGATATTCAGCATACTGGTAATTCCTCATCCTGTGCCAAAGGGTATAAAAAGAATCAGGGAGAGACACTAGCCCTAAGCAGGGTTATTGGATATCTGAAAAGGAAAAGGAGGATACACTAATTGTTTAACTTTCTTGGCATCTACAACAACAATTACAGTGAAAAACTCCCCCAAGTGATCCATGGTAATTTAGTGCAGGTAACAGTGAATGTGTTGGATTAATCATCTGGTGTAGCATAAAGCAGGTTTATATGTTTGCAGCATATTAACATTAAACAGAAACAATCTGAGAACATTAAATCACTTCCATATGTCCCAATGGTTATTGGTTTAAACCAAAATTAAATAAAATTGTGACGTCCTTTCTCAAATTTATTCTATAGTGGTTTTGCACCATGCGACATGCTTACACTTTGTTTCTGTTATGAAATGCAATAAGCATGAATTTAGGTGTGTGTATATACTTGCATGTGTACACACACACACACACACACACACACACACACACACACACACACACACACACAGAGGAAAGAGAAGTAATAGATATGGGCAGATACAAAACCCAAAGTATCTACGTTTTTGTTTATAGGAAAGGCCATGGATAGCAGTTCCAATGCATTTAAAAACTATCCAAAGGAGCCTTTCAACTTGCTTCAGATTTACTCTTGAGTTTTTAATAAACACCCTTCATCTGCTGCTATTGAAATGGAACGTTTTAAGACAGACACAACCTAGCTAAACCTCTTTATGTTGCTTTATTTCCTTCTTCTCACACCGGCACTACTATTATCACATGGTGTGTTCCACATGATAAGCCATTCATTAAAGCACACCCTACTGTTTTTTTCCTCCTCAGTACCAGCTAGAACATGATCTGTCTCTGCATGAAGACATTGGACCTCTGACCCTTTTTGTAGTTGTTTTATGCAAGAGTAAAAGAAAAAAAAAGAAAAAGAAGAAGGTTTGCTCGAGTTTGTGACCATGTTTACTCTGAATTCCAAGAGTTCATGTGAGTCCCCCCAAAAGAGGAGGGATGGTAATATTTTTCCCCTCTCCTCACCCCTGAAATAGATATACAAACTCTTACTGTTAAGCATTCAGTAATAAACTCTTTGGTAATTTATAGTAAATTAGGGGTTCCCACTAGGCAGCGAATACAGCAAACACATGGAATGACAGCATGGTGATGCATGAAAAAAACTACATAATGAATGATGACAACAAATGTAGATCATTATTAGTCCAAAGGATTTCAGAAATAGTGCTTTTGTTTCATTCCAGATTTTCACTATCAAGGTTTCAATTTAGATACAGCTGCATAATATTTTTTTTCTCCTAAAAACATATCTCTTCAGGTTAAGAATAATCATCATTCTGTGATAGGAACTCCCTGTGATGCTTGCATATGTTCAATAAGCATCGGCCCACTTAATTTGAATAAATAAAAATAATCAAGCCGATGATAAGAAAAACTCACTGATTTCTTTAGTCTATATAACTATGTATTATATAATTTGCAGAAGATATAAATGTAATGAAAGGATTCAATCAATCAGAATAGAGCTGGAAGGAACCTTGGAGGTCTTCTAGTCCAACCCCCTGGTCAAGCAGGGGACTCAATACCATTTCAGACAAGTGACTGGCCAGTCTCTTCTTAAAAACCGCCAGTGATGAAGCACCCACAACTTCTGGTGGCAAGCTGTTCCACTGGTTAATTGTCCTCACTGTTAGGAAGTTTCTCCTTAGTTCCAGATTGTGTCTCTCCTTGATTAGTTTCCATCCATTGCTTCTTGTCCTGCCTTCAGGTGCTTTGGTAAATAAGTTGCCCCCTTCCTCTTTGTGGCAATCTCTTAAATACTGGAATACTGCTATCATGTCACCCCTAGTCCTTCTTTTCTCTAGACTAGCCAAACCCAAATCCTGCAACTGTTCTTCATATGTTTTAGTCTCCAGGCATTTAATCATATAAACTGGTACAAGAACATCAGACCAAAGTCCATCTTATTTCCAGCTAGGGTCAGAGAGATACTCCCAAGGCTTGAAGAAATCAATTTTCATCTGGACTTGTCTCTATTATCAAAAACAGCTGGTACCAAACTCAGAAGCATCCTTTTCTTGTATAATACAAAATCAGGATATGACTGTTTCAAATAAATAAAAAAATAAATAGAACTGCTTCTCTCTGAATATGGAGACTCCATCTAGCCCTGAGACTGACTAGCTATTAACAGGTTTATGCATTGTGCATGTGTTCAAATCTTCTTTTTAAAGCATCTATTCTAAACTGGTGACCATTGCCACCATGCATTAATTACACATTGAGGACATGAATTAATTATGCAATGTTTGAAGATCATAGGACTCTGATCCTGGCACATCTTTCCTAATCCTTCTTTGCATCAGTACTCCATAGGATAGGGATAGAAGAAAGAGTTTCAAGAGAGTTAAGCCTTTGGACAAGTTATTGGCTTTCCTGTAGAAAAAGCACAATAAGGCCTCAGTTTCACATGGTATTAAAATTCAAGTAATATGGATCACATTATCTATCATATAACAGCCTTCTTCAGTCCTTCCAGGGTCTTCCAGCAAAGATTCCCAAAGGCTTATGGGAAATGAAGACCATCTTGTATGGAAGGTATAAGATTGAGTAAAACTGCTCTGTAGAATCCAACTTCTACATACAAAATCACAATGAGTCTTGAACAAAATACTATTAGTTAATTCAGAGGTTTTAAATCTTAACTCCTGTGGGTTTTCTTCCCTTTCTCACTTCCTCTGTGTATTTACCTACTGGCTACCAAATCTTATGCCAGTTTAAACAATAAGCCATTGGTTATTTTTAATCATATATTTTCCTAAGGCAGTCAATATCATATTTTACATTTGACATACAAAGATGTGGAAAATGAAGTTTTCTACATCCTTCTGACCAAAAAGAACTCTTATACATCCCACTCTGCACTTTTATATTCCCAGTTCTTTAGAGCTTTACAGATAGTTATTCTTTTTTTTTACTAATAAATGCTATTCTAATCAGCACCCAGGATTCCTATGCATTCCGAAAAGGAATATTGTTTCAAATATGTTGTTACTCAGAAACACTTGGGAGAATATCAGATTCAATCGTTTATCTCCTGCATTTATTGGCATGATCATTAGGAATTTATTTTCTTTTATTAAAAAAATAAAACAAAATATTGAAATTAAAAAAAAAGCAGAGAGGTTCCACATACAATGTATTTAAATTATTTGTTACAAACAATGTATTTAAATTATCTAGCAGACTTGAGAAACTTATAAAATCCAAAGACAATACAACTGTTAAAACATACAATGACATAGACAGCTTGGATGAAAATAACTATCATGATAACAAAGAATCATAACAGGGTCCCCACAAAATTACAGGACATTCAGAAAGGAAGGTGGCCAGAGGTTTTCCATTATGAATTATTGGAAGCTTATATAGTAAGACGGAAATACACCTAGTATTCAACAAACTTTTCTCCTTGGGGTATGTTTGGAGTGAACTAACGAACTGTACCTGTTATGTTTCCCAATGCTCTGTTGCCCATAATTATTGTAAAGCAAAAACATATCCTTCTACATTACATTTTAGACAAGTACTTCTGTCTAAATGGATGGGCTTTTGATTGATCAGAACATTACACAATGACATGATGTAGTTCTTGAGTGAAATGTAAAATGGAGTATTGCTTCTGTTATTTTATCCAGTTTGCTTTATATGACAGGGTTTATTGTGCGTTATGTTGTAGTTCATTCCTCTGCTCACAATGCCTACTGATGTGTAATTATGACTTGTCTGAACTGTAAGAAGGAGCAGGAAGAGAAAGCAAATCTGCAAGCCCACTTGATTTATGAGCCCTGATACTATATTACAGTCTTAATCTGCCTGCTTAACTTAGCTTCAGGCAAACTTACATGCTTATGATTAGCACTGCAGTAAGTTGTAGAATATTTGCTCTGTAGGAGCTGGGGAAGAGAGAGAGAGAACAAATGAAAGGGGAAGGAAGAAAGGAAGGAAGGAAGGAAGGAAGGAAGGAAGGAAGGAAGGAAGGAAGGAAGGAAGGAAGGAAGGAAGGAAGGAAGGAAGGGAGGGAGGGAGGGAGGGAGGTCGGTCGGTCCACTGTTTTCTTTGGTAAAGTTACAATGAAGTGAGAGATTACAATGAATCTCAAGTCAACTGAGAATCTGAATGGGCCAGCTGTTTGTTCCTATCTTATTGTCAAGTATACTACTACATTAAATATTCTAAAGAAAATTTATGGAACAAATATATTGCCATCTAAGCTTTCATGAAGCTTAGCCCTCTTTGGTGATAAATGAAAATTTATGTAGTGATAAATAAGGTATTCTCTGTAATTTTAGTGCTTATTGCAATATTCTTTGCAATTTAAATGGGCATTTTAAAATCTTCCTTTTGAACAAAACATGACATTCTAAATATATTTTCTTTCATATATTCTTTCGTATGATGCTTTATATTCACATTCCGTACCACTGTGAGCCAACAATATCAGAGTATCTGAGATGTATTGAATCAGATCACATTGTACAAGTATCTACAAAGGTTGAATTTCTCATGCATCCTTATTTCACATGTCTCCAGAGTAGCTCTGTGTATACCATGAAACTGTAAGGATTGCCTATTTTTTTTTTTTTTTTGCTGATGATCCATGCCAATTTTTTAAATCATTGTCATTGCATTACCAGTGAATGCCTGTCACCATTTTTTATACCTAGTGACTAAAGTTCTATGAGGAACATCATCTCCTAATGTAGCTTGTACCAATTAACTTTCCTTGTTCTGTTTAGTACTACTTAAGCTTAAGTAAAGGTTAAGTGTTGATTGCTCTCAAGGTTGGCATAAGATCTGAGATCAAAGGCAAAAACAAAATATGTCCTGTGCAATTTATTCTTCTTTAGAGGCAGAATTTCCACAAACACGCTTGGTAGTTGAAACATTAATTATCACAAAGTTGATCTCCTCAAAAAACAATAATAATCTCTTGCAAGGCAGTTGGTTGTTTCCATTTTTGATAGTGGATCCTCAATCACTTATCATTTGTCACTACATAGACCAAGAGATCATACTGCATAAACTACAGCCTGAGGCAAATGTCTTGTTTTCTTGAAGCAGTAATGCATCTAGGATCCAGGATCTTGTCAATAATTCTTGTGAATATCTGAGACATAAAAACACACCCTCTAGCAAATAAATTTTTCAAGAAAGCTGACATTTAGGGATGCTCAATGTTATGATATGAACTTAAATCCATAAGAACCATCGTTACATTATCACACTGAAAACTGAACAGATTCACCAAATAATAATGACTTGAATAATAAATCATTCCTCATCTAAAAGAACCTTACAATGATTTCAAAAGTAGATTCAGACTGGCAGTTCTTTTGATTGGTGAGAATATTTGTAGCTCAGGGTTGAAATGAGGGGTACCTAGTTTGGGTAATGAAACATCTGCAAGAAAACAACCACGCTCAGAGAGCACCAATGGCCCCTCAGGCAGTTCTTTTATGCTCCTTCCACCAAATAATGTATTATAAAAGAGGCCAGGTGGTTACAGTCAAATAGAACTGAAGGCCTGCTTGCTAAACAGAGCTCCCCACATAATCCTTACACTGCCAGAACAGAAGTCTTAGGACCCTCAGTTGAATCAATCCCAGGCAATTACAGTATGTTTTTTTTTCTCATTTATCTTTTGAGGAGGGTCATAAAATGTCCAATAAGAAGAAATGATAAAGTATTCAAAGTGAAACGATCTCACAGAATTATTTCACTGAGATGATCGCAAAAGGCTTGGGAAAAGTATAGTTTTCACCTGACGTTGAACAGTTGCCAGGGTTAATGGCTAACAAATATTCCTGGATTGAAGTGGAATAAGGCAATGAGAAAATTGAAGGGAGAGGAGGAAGGGCAAAATGTGATGTGATTAATGGCAAATCCACACAACTGCTTCACTGGGCTTCAATCCCATGCCAGAATCTGCAGTTCTGTCATTTGGTTCTCTATGCAACGATCCCTCATTTGTGCACCCACAACTGGTTGGTGCAATACTGCTGTTTATGCAGACTCAGCATGCAATACTGTAGAGGCAGCAGTAAGTTGTTCCAACACAACCATCTCACCACATTTCCTATTCCTTAAGTGGCTCCTTCAAGAAGCAATAGGGAGACTTCATGTGTGGCTTTTTATTTTCTTTTTCTGATATATATCGTCACTATTGGACATTTTTCTTTTTGAGAAATCATTGTGATGGACCGGTTAACTAATTAAAATGCTAATTTAAAGCAAGAAATCTAAATGCCAAATTTTAGTTTTAGACTATACCGGGGTCTCCCCAAGTGGTCAGTATCAACCCCCAAGGATTGATGGGGCCTTCCAACATTATTATTGTTGTTATTATTTGCAGTAGCATTAAAGTAGTATTTATTCAATTATGTTCATATAATAAATGTTTGGAGTCAATTAACAATTTAAAACTTGATGAAGAATTTGGGGACCACCAGACCATGCAGACAAATGTGTTCATAGCAGACCATTTTAAGTATTCAGAACACTAAGTTACAGAGTTCTACTTTTTATTTATATTCCATCTTTCATTTAGGAGCTGAAGAGGATATACATTGTACTCTCCCCTACTTTTCCATTTTTCTGCTCTGTAAAATAACTTGTCTGCTCTATTACAACAGAAACCTTAACAGATAGGCTAGGCTGAAAGAAAGTGACTGATCCAAAATCACTTCATGAGCTTCTGTGATTGAGTGTGGACAAGAATCCAAGTCTTCATCATCCAATACTTTAACTGCTGCACTGTATTGGATCAAGGAATGTGACCAAACCATTAATTGAATGAACTATGGACACCATTGATCTAGTCTGCACGACAGCCAAAAGAGAACTGTGGGATAGGTAAGGAGATCGGGGATTTTATGGAAGGAGGCATTCCCACTGGAAACCACTAGAAGATGCAGGATTTTTGACTTGAACAATGTCATTTTAGCCCAATTCCTTAATGCTCATCCATGTGTCCAACATGCATCATCTTGAGCCATGACATTAGGGAAAATATCATATTTAGAGTGGAATATCTTAATCTATATCAGTGTGGCTTAGTTATGAGTAGATATTTAGCCTAGAATTGATGCTTTGAAGGGGAAGGTAGAGGACGAGATGGTTAGATAGTGTCATTGATGCAGTGAACATAAATTTGGGCAAACTCTGGGAGACCATGGAGGACAGGGGAACCTAGCATGCTATGGTCCATGGAGTCACAAAGAATCGGACATGACCTAGCAACTAAATGACAACAAAATGGCATGAAGACATGTCCTCTAGAAATGGATAGCGGGCCATCATTGCATCCAGATGAGGAAAATGTATGGCTATGGCCTAAGATCTCTCTGGCTGCTTTCCTGCTGTCCCAGTATCCAAAGACTGAATCCTAATTTTGATAAAATGTTTAAATAAAATAAATAAAATAAAATATTTCAGATCTTTAACAGCCCAAAATTTCCACTGCTTGAAGAATATATGAAACCATGTTGTATTGCTGCAGACCTAGTTTTAAAAGACAACTTAGCTCAAACTTCAGTATAATGTTAAGCATATTAGATAACGTCTACCTAGCTATTTGCATTATGCCAAATCAGCTGTATTGCTCCAATATGGTGCCATGTGTGCACGAAAGCCCTGTAGCATTTCTAACAGGTGTTGAGGAAAGTGTACTTGACAGAAATATTGACAACAATATTGGTTGGAGAACAAAGATCTGACATATAAATTAAAGATTATGCTTTAATTCTCTTGCACTTATACTGTAAATCAATGTTTCTGTTTACATTACCCACTATACTGGGTAGGTTATACTTTACAGAAGTTTGTATCATTTAAACGAAAAATAAAAATAAATTAAAATCATACTGTAAACCAAATCTTTAAGGTATACAAGCCAAAAAATAAAGTCTGAATACTTTTAAATGAGTGCTACTTTACAATCCTTTTTAAAATAACAAACTGTCTTTCTGTGTTTTCTGCTAAGCAGGTTTCTATTTCATGTGTCTATCTATCTGTGTGTCTGTATGTGTGTGTGTGTGTGTGTGTGCTGTGTGTGAAAAACTTTACAGCAGAAGTATAATGTTCTAAGTATTAGTCTTTCCATTTTCCTTCTGGAAATTGAGGACATGAGAAACCAACTTACCAACATTTGCCCAATGGATGAGTAACACAACTGATTGATCTCCCAACTGAAACTTATCAGAACGTACTTAGAGGATAACCAGATATATTTGAGTGGTAATATGGAAAAATGGATAGTTAATAAATTATCATGGTTTAGTAGAATGCTTCAATAACAATTCACCCAAAAGCTAACCTATAGGTTACAGTAAATCACCATTTAATGAATTGCCTGTGATTTCTTTGATCACTTTGTCCATATATGGAATGCTGATCAATCCAAAGATTCCAGAGTCAGAATGACTCTCTAATTGGATTTGGAAGAACACAGAACAAAAACAGCATTCTTTTGGTGTCCTAAAGGCCAAAGAAATACAAGCTGACAGTAAGAAAATGTTTAGGTGGTTGATCTCTCATATGTGGACTTTAATATTGTCCTTTACCAGGACAAAGTTCTGGGTGTCTTACTGATTAGTGTGGGTCATTTTCAAGCCTACTTCTTCTGATAATGTTAGCCTCCAAGATATTGTCACATGGAACAATGTCTCCTCCTGTTTGAAATGTTATGCAAGACTGCCAGCATTCTGTTCAGCAGAACACATTGATCTTGGATGGCTTTGAGAAAAAGATGCTCTTGAAAGCACTACAAAGCAGAATGTGCTGGCTACTGAAGGTACAGTATTTTGAGGCAGAATTTCTCCCCCCCCCCACACACACACCCATTTTAGTTCTGGATAAACTTCTGAAATGCTCTTCAATTCTCAGCGAGGCAAACATTTCAATTTTCTGCAGTATTAGCAGGGGTAACTGTGATGGCTAATTGTTGCCTGTAGTCTTTCTCTAGATCTGCTCATGCACTTTCAGATACTCTGGCAGAGACAGCGTTTGTACATTTTCTGGTCACTAAGCACTCAAATAAAATTGTAAGTGATCAATTTACAATGGACCAGCAATGCGTTAAAGGAAGACAGCAGCCAAAGGATGTGAGCAAATACAAGCATCCAAATATGCTTCTATAGCCATGCTTACTTTTTTTAAATCTAATTTAACATATGAATGTAATATAAAAAAAGAAAATCAGAATGTTACTCTTTTTTGCTACAAAATGTTTTATATTAAAAAAATAATAATTGGTACAGTCACCCTGTGCACCCTGCTCAGATTATCACAGTTAAATGAGGAAGTTGGTATAGAAGGAGATGTACTGTCAAATAGCCTAAGCCATGGAAAACCTTCAAGGTAATAACTAGATCTTCGTATTTCACCCAGAAACAAATATGCAGTTAGTGTTGAGCTTTAAACACTGTGTAATATGTGTTTCAGGTTTTGTTGTTGGTTTTTTGGTATTGTTTGCATCTTCCCAGCCAAATTGACTGCCAAGTATCATATCACTGGAAGTTTCCAAATTTGGCATGAGGGCAGCCCCAAATAAAGTGCATGACAATAATTGATCCTGGAGATTATCAGCATTTGTATTTTTTTGAGATAATTTTCATCCAGGAATGGACAGCACTGGCATATCAACTAAGGCTAATTAAAAAAAAAAACAATTCCAAGGAAATCCGAAAATCTGAAAAAGATTCAGGCCAAATTGCATCCTTCTTTCTTCTGGAAGAGTATAGTCCCATTTAGATCAGGTTGATCTACCACAAGGATGTCAAACTCAAGGCCCGGGGGCCGGATCCAGCCAGCGGGGTGCTTAGATCTGACCCGCAGGGCCACCCTGGGAACAGCAAAGGACTGGCCCATGGTGCTTCTGCCAGTGAAAACGGATCTCGGGAGGGCCACCCTCCTGAGCTCCGTTTTCGCAGGCAGAGGGTTGCAGGAGGCCGTCGCAACCGAAAATGGAGCTTGGGAGCCCGTTTTCTCTGGCAGAGCACTTGGACCATCACAGGCGCCCCCAACATGAGTGACACTGAGCTGGCCATGCCCACCCTGGCTATACACACACACACACACCCGGGGTCAAAGACAACCCTGATGCGGCCCTCAATGAAATCAAGTTTGACACACCTGATCTACCACCTCTCAGGATTTATGGCTATGCAATGAGCACTACTGTCTTGTCTGGATTAAATTTCCATTTAATATCCTTCATCCAATCCATCATTGGCCCCAAGCAGGCCCTCAGGATAGCCACACTATTTTCTGAAGATGTCTCACCAAAATAGATCTGTGTGCATATTAATGCCCCAGAACTCAGATCTCCCACTTATCACCTCCTCCATCAGCTTTATGTCCATGTGAGAAGCACTGTGGACAGAATAGAGCCCTGAGGTACACTATACTGTACTTCTTATTTTGAAAATGTACTGCCTTCAATATCTGAAAACTATCCTAGAAATAGAAATGGACCTTGCAAAGCTACGCCCCCTTTCCAAAATCTTCCAGGTAATCCCTGAAAGATGATCAATGGCACTAAAAGTTGCTGAGAGATCAAGAAGAACCAACAGAGGTCTCTGCCATTGCCTTAATAAAAGTAATACATCAGGGTGACCAAGGCAGTCTGGATCTATACTCTAGCATGAAGTCAATCTGACATATGTGAAGATTATCATCCTACAGAAACTTGAAAAACCACTTTGAAGACCAAACTCTTTCACCTTCACAGGAAAAGGCTGCTCTTTGATTCCTCACAGGTGAGGCTATAGGGACATGGTACTTTGTATGTGTTTATATTTCTCTTTTTGAACATGTGTTTATGTATATATATGAAATTTTCTGGACATTCTGTATTCCGGATACTCTATTAGAAATTTCAGCCTATGGAAATGAATGGCATACAAGTTACATAAACAGAACCCGAACCAGTCTAATTACCCAAGGGAAATTACCAGACACCCCTGTAATTGACTGCATTGAAAGAGGCATCTAGCTTGGCTCAAACATGAGAGATTTTAAGCACAAAATCATTGGAAGCTTTGCAATGAATGGGATAATCTGTGAAGTGGGTCAGAGAGGGTCCTTAGGAATGGTTCTGTTCATCATCCTAGCAGGCTCTTTTTCCCAGTTACCAAAGAGAGTATAGATAGAATCACTAATAGAACCAATCCCCAACATTTCAAAGTCACCTTGGAATCTATTGGGGTCCTTTTTTGAGCAAACTATCTACATTAATTCCACCGTCCCTTCAGAAATAAGATGTAGCTATTAATCCAATTTTTAATTGGATAGTGATCCATCCGTGATAGTGAGAAACCCTAAGCCATCTCCAGAGTCAGAACAATATTTTGAGCAGAATAAAAATCAAATTGAGTGTGTGATCTACGTTATGTGGTGGTTGTGAACTAACTACGACTAAATCAGTTTTGATGGCTTCTGTGAACTTGAGTTCTTCCAGACAAACCTGCCCAAGAACAGATACTGAAATCCTCCAGTCCCATAGAAAATGAAACTGCTTATATATTCTGATAGCAATAGCACTTAGACTTATATACCGCTTTACAGTGCTTTTTACAGCCCTCTCTAAGCGGTTTGCAGAGTCAGCATATTGTCCCCAACACTCTGGGTCCTCATTTTACTGACCTCAAAAGGATGGAAGGCAGAGTCAACCTTGAGCCCGGTCAGGACTGAACTGCTGGCTTTGGACAGAGTTTGCCTGCAATACTGCATTCTAACCACTGTGCCACTAGGGCTCTTTTGATGAAGCTTAACTTGTGACCAAACCACTCAATTGTGACTTTGTTTCTGGGTTAAAAAAATCAAGAAACCATGCAGTTATGCCTGTCTCATCAGATCCAGTAATCTGTGTGTATGCAGTGACACACCCGTTTCTGAGATTTGCCATGCCTTTTTTTTTTTTTTTTTTGGTATAACATTTACGCAGCTGAATTAGTTATTTTTCAATAGGACATAGAAAATATGTTGGATTGGATATATGATTAAACCCATGTGAAACTGAGACCGAGCGCATAAAAATGGATGAATGCAAATGATCCTGAGCCAACTGAAAAATTCCAAAAAGGAAGAAAAACTTGTAGTTATTTGTGGAAGTACGTTGCAATTTCTAGGCCGTGTGTGGCTCCAGCAGCCAAAGACGAAATCTATCCACCTGCTTTGAGGTGGAGTGTGCCACTCAGCCTGTACTTTAGGGCTGGCTAAGGAAAAATACTGTAAACAGACCACAGAAATCTTACACTCAGTCTTATTTGTTTTGTTGAAACAATTTAACCTCCTCTGAAATCTCCCAGAAAAAGATTTTTATTTTTATTTTTTGCCTTCAAATCAGCCTTGGCTCTATGTGGACAAGTCTATGTGGTTTTCTAAGCCACATTTTGAAATTGGTTTGCCATTGCTTTCTTCCTAGGGACCTGCCTTAGGCATGAAAGCCGGCTGGGTAACTTTGGGCCAGTCCCCCTCTCTCAGCCCAACCACCTCACAGGGTTGTTGTCAGGAAAAAGAGGAAGAAGGACTAGTAAGTATGTTTGCCACTTTGAGTTTCTTATAAAGTAATACAGGTGGAATAAAAAATAAATAAATAAATGATACAATAAATAATAGAGAGTGACTGGAGGCTTCCACATCTGAGGCAAGAGTAGAACTTAGTTTTCCCTGTTCCTAGATTAGTGCCTCACCTATGGATGTAAGGTAGTCTTTGAAACCTTAAAGAGATGACGGACAAGGGATATATAGAGAAAAAGAAACTCAGGGACCATTTCCTAACATTTTGACTTTCAACATGACAAGTTGGGATCCGACAGTTCAGATAGCATGATGGAACTGCGATGGACTATGTGACAGCTGGGGAGAGCCCAAAGCAACTAATCTTTCTGTAATGATGATGGAATTGTCCTCTTCTCTCATTCGGCAGCAGTATGATAGAATGGCTGCCCAGTGGCTGATAACTGAGGCAGATCTAAGGGCAACATCTCTCAGCAGGAACAGTGGAACAGCTTCTCTTTTCTCCCTCTGCAATCCGCATCCAGATTATAAGAAGAACAAGGACCCAAGCTAAATGGAAAGGTACCTGGACAGAGTTTTGTTTTGTTCTGAGAATGGAGAATGCTGAGCAGAAGGATTTTGTCATTTCTTGTGTCAGTTGTACAACATTGAGGTCTTTCAGTGGGCAAACATTGTCTGGGTTCTCTGCTGCATGGCCCTATACATTTGAATCCTAAAATGTGAGGACATAAATATTCTTCTCAATGTGCTGTTATTGTCATCTTTTACATATTTTGATTATCAATACTTGCATGGTGGGCAGACATTGTAACCAGATTCAAAGCTTGGCTGAACCATGCACTTCTAGTGTGAGAGGGAGGAGGGACCAATTTTGAAAGGACAATTCTCCAAGATTTGCCTCCCTTTGAAATTATAACAATGGAATTTAATTCCTTTTAGATTTTAGCTCCTGGGAGCCTATACATCACACTGAAAACTGAAGAGGAAAGGTTGTTCCCCACCCCCCCACCCCACCCCCAAAAAATTTGAAGTAAAACAAAGTGAAAAGAAATCTTAAAAAATGGTGTTAGTTTTTATTGAATTATATTTTATACTGATGTGGATCTGTTATGTTTCAGCATTATATATTTGCTCATATATCCATCCCTGATGATGGATAGATGGGAAGACTGAATTAATAACAGAGAACGACAGAAGGCATGTTATATCCAATGCTTGATATGCATGTAACACATCAAACAAAATGTAACAAATAGGCTGCATCCCATTATCGCTTTTATAAAACTTCCCATTTCTACTGACTGCTTGAAATTGTAAAACAAGAAAGTTGTTGAACACTTGGGTAGTGAAGATATTTGGTCAGGAGGCCTCAGCTGCCAGGAGACATGTTGAGTTCCCCTTCTCTGGATGTATTCATATAGAAGCTAGATAACCATCCATCCATCAGGAATGCTTTCATCTGCATGCCTGCAAGGATCTTATGGTTGAACTCCATGGCTCCAACAGCTCCTTTCAACCAGAATCCTAGGACTTCCTTTTCAGGAAAGGGTTTGCACAGGGCTGATTTAAAGGGTAGCCGTGCACATGTTTCATATGTCCTATGAAATTCAGTGAGACTTGCTCCCAGGGAAAAGATATCACTGATGTATTCAACTGTCATTTTAAACTCTTGTTATGCAGTTGAAATGATTGAAATAGGGAAATAAAAACACACTAAGTGGATTGAACTTGAGAACTAGCACAACATATCCTCTTTTCCTTCCTCCTTTCCTCCCTCCCTCTCTCTTTTCCTTCTTCCTTTCCTCCCTTCCTTTCTCCCTTCCTCTCTCCCTTCCTCCCTTTTCCCTGAAAGAAGAATGGATCTGGAAGTGTATAAAAACAAACATATAGACATATAGACATAGATTAGGATTTTAATTATCTAACCTCCCCCCTTACTGTGGTTGTTCAGGGTATCTAGAATGGACTTTCTTTATTAGCTTAGCTGTTGTAACATTATTCACTGCTACCTATTGAATCTCCGCAAGTGGGTATCCTTTCCACCTTACTCAATATTGCAGTTTTCCTCTACAATATCTAGAATCCAAATTTTCTTCAATTTTGTAATGCCTCTCTCCCTTAATCAGAAAGCCTTAAGGATAGGAGCACTGCCCAGTTGAACTACTGCCATGCCTTGTCACCTTTGGAGATGACTCAGTATGGAGGTGGCCCTTTTTTTTTTTTTTTTTTATTTTTTTTGGGTTCCTGTAAGTTTTTTTAATTTTTAGGTGGTAAATGTTTTCTATTTCTAGTGTA
>QLTV01004265.1:8633-66273 GCA_003457575.1 Thermophis baileyi | reverse complement strand
ACCCAAAGATGAGAGAAAGCATACTGCTTCCTTTTTTCCTTTCGGCCCCTCCAGGGGCCATCCAGACAGTTAGTTACAAACGACAGTGTGTTTCTATATGTTATATTTTTACATAAATAAAGGGAGACTAGTATAGATCTATTTCAAGCTATTTAGCTCTCATCAGCTAGCCACACCCTTATGGGATTAGAACACGGGCCCCTTGCCTAACAAGGCAAGTGATTAAACCTCTGAGCCACAGGATTCTTCTCCCTATCTGCATGTTCCAGGGACAAGGATATATATATGTTTTTTTCTCTGTTAAATCACCTGGTATACCCAAATATGGGAGAAAGCATACTGCTTTCTAATAGTAGATCTATACTAGATCTATACATAATAGATCTATACTAGTGTCCCTTTATTTATGTAAAAATATAAGTAAGTAACTGCCTGGATGGCCCCTGGAGGGGCCGAAGGGCAAAAAGGAAGCAGTATGCTCCCTCCCATATTTGGGTATACCAGGTGATTTAACAGAAAAAAAACATATACACACATGTGTGTGTGTGTGTGTGTGTGTTACATAGTTTTACATAAATAAGAGAGAGAGAGAGAGAGAGAGAGAGAGAGAGGAAGCACAAGGGCAGGGCTGTCAAACTCGCTGCCCATGGGCCAGATGCGTCAAACACTGGCCACACCTACGCCCGGTTTAGCAAAGGGGGAAAAAGTCGCGATATGTCACATGACACCACCGTGACGACGCGAGTTTGACACCCTTGCACAAGGGGAATCACCTTGCCATCAGTTCTTTTTGCTATGTGACCAACCCATTTCCATTTCAATTCAAATCACAGTTTGAAAATCCAAACCTCTGTTTCTCAGTGGAAATTAATCCATGAATACAACTTTTTTTTTTTTCTGTTTTACTGAAGTGGCTGTCACGCTCAGAGATGTTAAATCCATGTTATATGAATTTCAATCCCATTCTACAAAATTCTTAATAAATGAAGAAGAATTTGTATTAATTGCCTTTCAATTTTTATTTCATTGTTTGTTTTTAAAGGAGTGGTAGATAATACTGGGGGAGGGGGAAATGGCAGAACGTGCAGGATAGTTCAAATTATTATTCTGTTGTCTTTGAAGAAGTCTGTCTCCTGAATCTGTCTTAAATTATTCTGACTTGGACTGGGATTCAAGCTAAATTCTATAGTCACTTCTAATTATGATCACCTCTGAGTATGAAAAGAAATACTTGGGCAAGGTTACTTTTAAAGCAATTTTGTAAAGCATACAGCATTATCTTGGAGGCAAATGAAAGGAAAGTGGAAAAAAATAGAATTTTTACTGACTTGGATTCCAGTTTCCCTGTAGTGATCATCTTCTTTTAAGCTCTCTGAGAGGAATGATACAGGTGTTATATTATGTCATGCCCCCAAGTATGATGTTTCTTTATATGATTTCCACATTCTCTTCCTGGGGAGGTATGTGGGAATGTCTCTATTTTTACATACTCTAAAACATATCTTGTGGGGCGCTTTCAGTTACATGCCCTGTAATCCCTTGATCCTTCTACAAATCTGTTTCTAAGCCTCCATCCTGATATTTGAGAACTTAAACCTAAGTTCTCCTTAGGTTTAGCTCCCTAATCGTGGAAGATTTAAAACCACAGAGGAATCCTCCACTGGAATTGTAATGGCCTCACCCTCTGACATTCTTCCCCTTGTATCTATGCATGACAAGCATGGGAAGGGACTGGTGATTATTGCAACAGGAAAGATGAAGATAGGAAATGATATCAGCCCAATGAAATAGGGCTGTCTTTTTTCAATCTCTCTTCCATAACTTGGGAAAGAAGTTGTCCCATGGATGTATTAATTTCAGTTGTTATTAAGGTAAAGGTAAAGGTTCCCCTCGCACATATGTGCTAGTCGTTCCTGACTCTAGGGGGTGGTGCTCATCTCCATTTCAAAGCCAAAGAGCCAGCGCTGTCCAAAGACATCTCTGTGGTCATGTGGCCGGCATGACTAAACGCTGGAGGCGCATGGAACGCTGTTACCTTCCCACCAAGGTCGTCCCTATTTTTCTACTTGCATTTTTACATGCTTTCGAACTTCTAGGTTGGCAGAAGCTGGGACAAGTAACAGGAGCTCACTCTGTTACGCGGCGCTAGGGATTTGAACCGCCGAACTGCAGACCTTTCTGATTTTATAGCTCAAATTTTATAGCTCAAGGTGACTTCTGTGTGGTCACACCTTCATGGGAAATGGGGATAGGCACACATATAATATTACAAAGCCACCTGACATAGAGACTGTTTTATGAAAATGTGACTTCAACATTAGCTGCAACCAGGGCAGGCAGTTTAGATAGAAATGTTACATTTGAATTGTGAGATTTCAAATAGCACACCTTTGCTTGGATCAGCAGCTTTCTGAAAAGAGGTTATCTGTCAAAATCTCAGAAATAGAATCTCATTCCGATTATGGTTTCTTCCCTGATTGGCAGATTAATTTACAGGTGCTTAACCTGAGCATTCAAAATCGCTCCTATATAGAAGTTTTCAATATGTCAGAAGGAGAAATTGATTAAATATGTGACTGGAGTAATCATATTAATTATGTCTAATTTTTAATAGATATAGATAATTAAATGAAACTTTGAAGTGCAGACTTTATGCCATGTGGCTTTTGGCACACCATCCAAAGGACAAGGAAGGCATTATTTTCCTACAAAAGCTTACATTTCTGGAATAAGTTCACTATTGCAGTTTTAAACTGATTTTATTTATTTCAATTTAATGGGGGTTGAACCAGCTTAAAGAAACCAATACTTTGATCTATTCTTTGATTGATAATTAGTGGATCATCTTTCCCTCTTTAACAGAGTTACAGTGTTTAAGTAGTTTTGAACTATTAGCATTACAAAGTCTGGATGCTGTAATGTAGGTTTTTCTTTAATAAAATATCCTGTATGTCCCAGATTAAAGCAGGAAGTATCACGTTAAGAGTTTTGCTCCTAAACCTTATTACAGTAAATCACATTTTATATACAGACATTACCATTTTTTTTCTTCTTTTAACTGTAATGCCCTTTGAGTATTAAACTTCAGATACACCCTGAAAATCCAATAACAGTGGGCAGAGTCTTACTTGGATGACATGGCTTGCAGGTGACAAGCATTAACTCTCCAAATCTGAGCTAAACATGGGATTCTCGGTGTTCTTAATTCATTTGGAAAGAAAAGATAATAACCTGAATGGAATCTCTCTACCCATGTGAAATGGACTCCAGGGATTCTCCCGCTGCAGATTAAAAGGCACTAAAAACATCGGAAAGAAAGCGGCGCTAATAAATCTGTGCTTGCCATCTCTATCAAAATTGGAAAACAAAGCCCGGAGCAGATTAGAGAGAGAATGGGTTTTTAAAGACTGAGAGTACAAATTCTCTAAGACACAAAACAAATGACTAAGAATTTGCAAGCAGAAGAGTGGGGGGGGGGAGAAACCAACATGTAGCAAGGTGTGGATGAATGATTTTGGCAAAGCAGTCGTCTGGTATGCTAGGAATGAACTAGGCAAATTGTTGGCTATATCATCCCCTTTCACAACAGTATGTCTTCCATTATCTTGAACAGGGGAGGGATCACCTGGTGTCCATCTTTCCATCTCAATCCTACTGGTGTTATTTATATAACAAGGTTAAGGCTGGAATTCCCAAAGGCCACTTCCTTTGAGACCGTCCATGCTAATTACCCTTTTCTAGTGGGTCTAGAAAAGTTTTGTGTCTTTTCATAGATAAATACAGAGATATATAGATAATATTAATCTTTCCTCTATAAGTTGTGTTTCTTATCCCATTTAGCCAGTTAGTTTTGCAATTTGACCATATTTAATACAGAAGCAAAGCTAATTTGGCGTAGTGGTTAAGGAATCAAACTAGCAAATGGGAGACCATGAGTTCTAATCCTGCCTTAGACACAAAACCATCTGGGTGACCTTTGGCAGTCACTTTCTCTCAGACCTAGGAAAGAGACAATAGTAAACCATTTCTGAAAAACCTTGCCAAGAAAACTTCAGGGATTTGTCCAGGCCAATCTCCAAGAATAGGAGAAGATAAATAAGCATCCAGCTATATGTGTGCTAGCTGAATTGAATGCCATTTATGCGTCTTCTGATTTAGCTTAGTGACTGACTTGGATTGAAACGGTGGTCTTATTGGGAAGGGAGACAAACATATGCACCTTTTATCAACAGCTCTGGTTTCTTCCATGTCTTGTTCTCTTAGATACATTTTTACAATGCATTAAAGAAATGTCCACCAGCATCCTCATATGAGTGAGAGAAGTGTCAAAGGGGGCAGGGAGTTGCATCATGATGCCTTTTCGGTCATCTTGCTTTGACACTCACTCTCCCTGGCACCTCCCTTGTAAATGCTTGTATTCATGCCCAATGAAATTGAAACAATATTTAAAAGACACAATTTATTGTCTTTTACAAAACATGAAAACATCTCTAATCCATCATCATTTTAAAAAAAAATGACCATCCATTTCAGGTGAGACTAGAACTGTTCAAAGCCACCCAGGTGTTGTGATGCATAGCAATAGCATTTAAACTTGCATACCACTTCATAGTCACATAGTGCTTTACAGCCCTTTCTAAGCGGTTCACAGAGTCGGCATATTGCCCCCAACAGTCTGGCTCCTCATTTTACCGACCTCGGAAGGATGGAAGGCAGAGTCAACCTTGAGCCGGTCAGGATTGACCTGCTGGCAGTCGGCAGAATTAGCCTGCAATACTGCATTCTAACCACTGTGCCACCACAGCTTACTACCCTTCACTCAGGACTAAAACAGGTGATGGTATCACAATAAGATTGCATGCATCATGAACAATGTTATTCATTCATTCATTTGTGAAATTCATTTGCCACTCATCTCTCTGTCCAAACCGATACCAAAAATGGTAACTCAGATAAAAGAATGGTTGCCAATTGTTTCCCAATTTTCAGTAGGGCTAGGCAAAACCTTGAAATGGAGTTTCTCTTCTGGGAAGGTTCCTGAGAGTTGGTTTCTGACACAACACGTTCCTTTGTTGCTAAACAAGAAGTGAAGGAGGCATCTCGTTTTGTGCATGTATGTGACCCCGTCCAATGGAAGGTCGACTTTAGATGAAAGTTGTGCATCTTGAGAAGGCAACTGCATGGCTGGCCTGGCCTGGCCTGGCCTGGCCTGAAGTGTGAGATAGTGGCAAAAATGTCTGCCTCAAATTTTCCTGACCCACCTGGTCCAAATCTATAAACTACAGTATGCTGAAGCGTAACAGCTGCTGAAATTACATTCTAAAGGCTACCTTGCTGATCTCTCCCGCATGGATTGAGGACGGTGCCTCAAAATTATATCCAAAATGTGGTTTTGTAATTAAATATTTTCCTTTCCTTTCTTTGATACATTTCTTGGCCAAGTTTCAACGCTTTGCTTTTCCCAAGGGAGCTTACAATATAAAACAGTAAAATTCAGTGCAAAAAAAAAGAAAAGAAAAGAAAAAGATAAAAGAACCTTCAAGTTAAACAATCTTAAAATAAGGCACTTCAAAAAAAGATGCAGTTTCAAATACCTAGCAGCAACATTCCACAAACTCTTTTCAAAAGCAACGGCAACAAAAGTCACAAAGAGTCAGAACGTTTTAGGTTCAAAATAATTGCTTCTTGCATTTGAAAGGGACTAAACCACATTTCCTGGGATGGGAAGCAGTTCTTTCCATAAAGGGGAGTTGGTTTCTTCCATCTCTCCCTTCCCCCTTTCAGCTTCCCTCCTTACCACCACTGAGACTTGTGTTGTTCTCATTTTATACTTCCCCAAATCTTTTTTCCTACTCTGGTCTCAAACTCCTGCCACCTTGTCATGCCATTCTTATCAGCCAAAGTGATCTGATACACTAAGGGGCGAGACTGTTCTCTGAACTGTTGCATAATGATAGAAAAATCAAAATGGGTGGATTTTTGTCACCCTACAGTGTAGTAATGAACTTTGGGCATAGCAAGACTGGCAAATCCCCACCACCCTCTCTCAACCAAACAGGGTGATTTTGTGAGAGGAAATTGAAAGGAGATCCTTATATTGGTACTAAAGAAGGATGCTTATAACAGAATAACAAAGTTGGAAGGGACCTTGAAGATCTTTTAGTCCAGGGGTGTCAAACTCAAGGCCTGGGGGCCGGATCCGGCCCACGGGGTGCTTAGATGTGGCCCGCGGGGTCGCCCTGGAAACAGCAAAGAACCGGCCTGTGGTGCCTCTGCCAGGGAAAACGGCCCTCCCGAGCTCCGTTTTCACTGGCAGAGGGTTGCAGGAGGTCATCACAGCCGAAAACGGAGCTCAGGAGCCCGTTTTCCCTGGCAGAGCGCTCGGGCTACCACAGGTGCCCCTGACACGAGTGATGTCGAGTTGGCCATGCCTACCCTTGCCATGCCCACCCCGGCCCCCTTAGGTCAAACACAACCCTGATGCGGCCCTCAATGAAATCGAGTTTGATACCCCTGTTCTAGCCCAACCACCTGCTTGGCCTTTTCGGTGGTAGTTCCCTCCCTATAGAACAGGGCTGTTAAACTCGCGGCCCATGGGCTGGAAGTGTTATGTGTGGCCATGCCCATGCCCGGTTTAGCGAAGGGGAAAAAAGTCCCGATACATCATGTGATACTGCCATGACGACGTGAGTTTGACACTCCTGCTATAGGACATCATCCTCACAGAAAGATTAGCCCCCAGTTTGACACTTTTTTGCAAGTTTTGACAATGGGCCTGGGGAACCCAGAGCGGGCTAGAGCACATTGAGTGGCTTGTTTGACTGGCTGACTGACTGACAGTTGTCATCAGGGAGGTGGGAAAATATTGCCTTCTATTGTTTTATATATTTGTTTTTTATCTTAGCAAGCCACCCGGAGTCATTGAGAGTGAGTTGGGCAGCCATTTAAATTTTCATAAATAAATAAATAAATAAATAAATAAATAAATAAATAATAATAATAATAATAATAAAGATAGTGAAAAAACTTGGCTATGGTTAACAACTGGAACGTTAAAGAAAGAAACAGAATCACTCATCCTGGCTGCACAAGAACAGGCAATTCGCACAAATGCCATAAAGGCTAAAATTGATAAATCCTCAAGGGATGCTAAATGCAGATTGTGCAAGGCAGCTGATGAAACTATAGACCATGTGCTCAGCTGCTGCAAGAAAATCGCGCAGACTGATTACAAACTCCGGCACAACTCTGTTGCACAAATGATCCATTGGAATTTATGTAAAAACTATAACATCCATACTGATATGAACTGGTGGGAACACAAGCCTGAAAAAGTCACTGAAAATCAGATGGTCAAGATCTTGTGGGATTTTCGGATACAAACGGACAAGGTATTGGCGAATAATACACCAGACATCACGGTGGTCGAGAAAAACAAGGTGACTATCATCGACATCGCAATACCAGGTGATGGCAGGGTGGATGAAAAAGAACACGAAAAAATCGCAAAATACCAGGATTTAAAAATCGAAATTCAACGATTATGGCACAAACCAGCAGTGGTAATTCCAGTGGTGATTGGAACACTGGGTGCTGTCCCCAAAACACTGGAAATACATTTGAAACAGCTCAAAATTGACAAAATCACCATCAGCCAAATGCAGAAAGCCGCACTGCTCGGTTCCGCACATATACTTCGGAAATACATTACGACGTCCTAGGCCCCCGGATGGGGCTCGACTAGTAATTAATGCCAAATCCAGTGAAACAACTGGCCGCTGTGATACAATTGTGAATAATAATAATAATAAATATAGCCAGTTACTTTGACTTCATGGAGGAATGGGATATAAATCTAATAGATAGATGATATATCACACCTGCAAAAAATCCTTTCTGTTACAGGGTCCAGAAGGCAATTATGATTCTGAACCAAGCTTCATGATTCAAACAAACCTGCTGGGATGTTTGGTTGCAGATGTTTCATCACCCAACTAGGTAACATCATTAGAGCTAGTGAGTGTGGTGTTTCTTCTCTGTTTATATATACGGTATACTCCCTCACACACGCACACACACCAACACTGGAAGGGCAAGCAATTGTATATAAAGAAAATAACCAAACTCAGAAAGCACCAAGGATTCCAAAGTTATATTCCTATATTTCCAAGAAATAGATTTTGCTTTTGAGCATTGATAGATAACACATGTGTGTAAGAAACTATTTATGAGAGAGGGAAGGTGCACTTAAGATAAGGATAGAATTATTCTGTCAAATGAAAGTTACAGGCAATGCACTTTTGGCAACCAAGCAACAGATCAAATTAATATTTAAACAGATATGTACGTATCAATGAGCATGATTTCTCTTTCCCTCACTATCTTACCCGATATTGTTGTAACTCCTTCAAAGAATCATTTCTTCTTTTATGATTTGTTTAAAGAATCCCTTCAAAGTTTCTACTATCAGCTAAATCCATGTACATTATCCACTGTTCTTATTGCGAAGACCTTGGACTTCTACAGGGTTCATGAATAATTAGAAATGTTTTATTCCTGAGCTTCAAAAGAGTGCTAGAAATAATTATAAGCAAACATTTTGTGTAATATTCGACATCAATCCCATTGCTGCTTTATGTTGTTTGTACTGTAGATAAGGAACTAACAAAAATCTTGGTTTTAGTTCTGTCAGCAGAAAAGGGGCAGATGTTCACGCTGTTCCCTTTTGTCTTCCTTCTAAACTTCACTTTTTGGCCAAATTTAGGATATTCATGTCTTTTCCCAGTAAGCATTGCTCAAACACTTAGTGTCACAAGGGCATTATTAATTATTGATCTATCAACATGAACTTTGTAAGCCTGATATACGGTAACTTTCTTCGTGTGTCTCTGTGTGGGTGTGGGTATCCTTTTTCTTTCTTTCTTTCTTTCTTTCTTTCTTTCTTTCTTTCTTTCTTTCTTTCTTTCTTTCTTTCTTTCTTTCTTTCTTTCTTTCTTTCTTTCTTTCTTTCTTTCTTTCTTTCTTTCTTTCTTTCTTTCTTACTTATTTATTTATTTATTTATTTATTTATTTATTTATTTATTTATTTATTTATTTATTTATTTATTTATTGTATTTCTATGCCGCCCAACTCCCAAAGGACTCTGGGTGGCTTCCATCCTTCCGAGGTTGGTAAAATGAGGAGCCAGATTGTTGGGGGCAATAGGCTGACTCTGTAAACCACTTAGAGAGGGCTGTAAAGCACTGTGAAGCAGTATATAAGTCTAAGTGCTATTGCTAATGCTATATTGGTGTCAATTCTTAGCATTCGCATATATGAACCTATTACAGGATGATTTGTCCCCAGTCTGGCCCTTTAAGTCTTCCAATGGTGCATTCATCTGGCTAACTACTCATTGCTTTCTTCTATTCTTTTCTTTTACCATTCCCAGCATTATACACTACTCAAGATTTTTTTTCTTCAATCAGAACTATGACTACCTAAGTGTTATTACTCTTTGTAATAAAGATGATACATGGATGTAGCTGTGATTTAAAGCCCATTGTTTTTTTTTCCCCAAGCCACTAGTATTAAAAGAGTATTTTGCCACTGCTTCTTAGTTCTGCGTGGTCACTGTAAATAACTTATCTACTTAAGTTTTATCTTGTCCTCTTTACTTTGCCTTGCTTGTGTACAGGAAATAGACTGTATTTAATATTGATAGCTCTCTGTGAGTCATTTAATCGTCCTTATTGATTGGATTTCATCAGAGTGTTGGGCTTGAACAGGAGCTTTGATTATACTGTGAGGATTCTTTGCAGTTTTCTGTTACCCAACACCCTATCAATGCACCTTGTGGTCTGATATCACTTTCACAATCAATACCTGGAAATAAAATAAAAGAGGCCTCTAGGAAAGAAAGAAAGAAAATCTGTTTCCAGGTCTCATTTTGCACATAGCTTAAGCCTTCAAACTGAAAAAGGTTTATTGTATGTTTAATATAAGAAGGAGACTGTGAGGGGGAAGTAGAGAATAAATCTGCAAAGAGTCTCCATGGATGGTTTGTGCAATTTGACATCTATTTTTTTTTTCTTTAGAAGAGTCATGTTATCGATTACAATCCTGTTTGGTATTTGCCAGGGAAGTATTGTAAATCACATTCCATTTATTCCCGAGTAAATCAAGAATGTGTATCACTAGTTGGAACTTGAAGTATTTTAAATACTTTACTGAGACCTATCTGTCTGTGTCTATCTTTTCTTGTTAGGATTCCACAATATAAAAACATTGACATGTTACAGTAGAAATGCAAATTCTGGAATGATACAGGAATGTAAGTTTCTTCTTGAGCATGGCCTCTTCCTACCTGATCCCAAGCATTTGGCATTGGCTGCTCAATCAATCCGCCAATTAGTACAGACTGTAATCCATCAGCTCATTTGATACAGATGACCCAATGGCCACCAGATGGTACCAAGCCTCCATAACTGCCAACCTGACCTAGAGTCAAGCTGGTGACCTGCAGGTGAAAGAGTCCAACTCCTGCTAATAACACTGTGGACAATCTAGTCTGCAATAAATGATTAAAATGTTGTCAAATGTACTCAGCAGTCTTGGACTGGATTCAGTGTCATATGGCTCTTTGGATTGGCTTGATCGTTTAGTTATATGAAAAACACAATTCAGATTGATCCTGTTCTTCCAAGATCAAGAATGTGGTGGTGGCGGTGGTGGTGGTGGTGATCATGATGATAATCCCATTTTTCTCAGCAGATTCTTTTTCCTCCTTCTGCCCTCCAGCAATTCAGAATATCAAAGGTTAAAACTAGAAACGATTAATTTGGCAGTCAGGAGACATAACCATATTTTAGCAGACTTTGTAAAAGTCAAACATTCAAAGCCTAAGGAAACAAGGCCCTTGCTGTGCCTGTTGCTCTGAGTCATTTGAAGTAATAGGCTTTGTCAGATGTATGTTTTGAACTTCGGAAGTAGTGCTTTATTACTACAATCAGATATAGAGTTTTAGCTGAGGAAATGGAATTTTCTCACAGATGTAGATGTCTGCTTGATAAGGCAGAAAACAGACAGATGTGTCTCTATGCACTAGGGATGAGGTGTGGAGAAGGAACAAATGCAACTGCTGAGAAAATTCCAAGATGCAATGTTGAAGTGTTTTTTGGAAGAGTTCCCAGTCAGAAACGTTTTCACAAACAAGCAACTTTATATCAGCCAGCAAAATGTGTGCCTGGTATTTACTTACCACACTAATAAATACATTTCTTACTTATTTACTTATTTAGGCAATTTACTAATAAATGCATTTGCACACACCACCTTCCCATAAAATACATGCAAAGTGAGTGTCAGCAATGTAACATACAATAAAAAGTAAGAAAATAAGAACTATTTATATAACCAAAAAAAAAAACAAAAAAAAAACTAAAGGCATTCGAACAAGCATCAAGTTAAAACATGATTAATTTAAATTCAGGCTAAAATGCAAAAGAGAAACCACACATCTCTGTAAGCCAAACCTACCGGTATATAAATGAAACATATTTTTTGCTAGTGATGTACAGAGCTTAGTTGGCTGGATTTGGGGACTTTATTTGGAGCTTCAGAAAGAAGCCTGTTCTGCTAGGAATCACTTTGGAGGCAATCAAAGCTGATTAAATTCTAGTTTTAAAAAGCAGATTCAGAGAAACACTGTCTAGCATGAGAAAAAAAAGACAGCTGCAACTTTTATTTTTCTCAGCAGAATGGGATGAAAGTTCTGGATGTCTCAAACTTTTTCACCGAGCCATTTTCAGCTGGTTGTCTCCTATGGGTAAATCACCTGTGTGAAAGGAAGCAATCTTTTTCTCGATTTCAACCCTTCTGTCATTTTAGCCATGGCGATGGAGTCAGGTTCAATCCAGACCACAGTTAGCCAGTACTGTTTTCATTTACCTGGGTATGTCTTTTGAGGACTAAGGGGAAAAAAATGCTATGATATTTTTTACATGCTTATCAAAGACCACCAACAAGGGAACTAGATGTTCTTTTCTTGACTACAAATTTGGTTAATGTCACCAGAAAGATCTTTGTTTGAGTTTCCACCAAATATGCAACAGATAGTGATGGAACAAAGGGAAGAGCTCTTCATATCTGGGCTGCCATTTGTCAGAAATGGTGTAGGTTCCCCTGCTTGGACGGAGGATTGGACTAGAAGACCTACAAGATCCTTTCCAACTCCGTTAATCTGTTAATATCCATGAAAAAGCATTATACCTTACTTGTTAAAGGTCATCCTTTCAAAAATAATTGCTAGGAATTCAGGCTTCAGCTAAATCAGATTCTGAAATTGAGTGGTCCATTTTGGTTTCTACAATAAAAGAAAGATTTGTCTAAGGGAAGTAAGTAAGTAAGTGCTTGTAAATATTTTATGGCTACAGGTCAAAACTAGCAGCAAATATATATATTTGGCCATCAACTATGAGTTTCATGCTGACTATAACTAGCCTTAATCAATTTTCTAGCTTCAAGATTCAGAACCAGCTACAATTTCTGAACAGTCTTCAATTCAAATAAGATGCAATTATGTATGTAATTAAAATTTATATCACCAAGGCCATAAATGGATATGGTTGATCCACAAGTTTCAATAGAACCCAAACATTTCTAGCCATTGCTAAAATCTTGGCATCCAGATCTAGAATGACTCTAAAATCATGAATCTATTTTCTTTTTCATGTTTTCCCCTTAATCTTATCCAAAGCAGCTATATCTTGAGTTCACCTAAGAAATTTAGATTATGAGGACTTTAAAAAAAATCTGTGATCCCTGGATAACAAACCCTTTTCATTTTGAAGATAGCTTACTTCTGCTGAGATAGGTGGCTATGTAGATTAATAGATTAGATTAATAAATAAATAAATAAATAAAAAAGACATACTACAAAATTGCAAAGAAGAATGCTAACAAGTAAAAAAGCAAAATATATCTTTATTATACACATCAAAAGTTTGTGCAATTTTTTTCATATACCTATTTTTATTTGTATGCAATAACTAGGTTAAATGGGCTAATGAGATCTTGAACAGACCTCAAAATCAAGTAGCATCATTTCCTCAGTTTCCTAACAAAACAAATGTTAATTTCTACAGAAACAAATATTTTTGGAGAATCATGTTCGTAGATTTTCTGCTCCGATATTAGAACTTTGGTTTCCATATGGGAGCCTTTGTTTATTGTGAGAGGACTATATCCTGATCCAAAGGATTATACAGATTCCAAAAACAGGATTAATTTATGCTAAGCTCTGATACTGAAAGAACTAGTTATTTTATTTGGATGAGCACAGATGTCATAGCTTCCTCTGATGGAGAAATCATACACTATCCATCCCTTCTTCCAAATAGCTAGGTAAGTCTTTGTCTTCTTTTGTTACTTGGCTAGGTTTAGAACAGTTATTCTAAATAGAATAGCTGAGAAAATTTTTGAAATTATGGTCCTCTTTCACTGGTTCCTAACTTAGACTTCTCTGAGAAAAAAATGGCATTGTTTCCATCCAAAATCTTCTTCATCCATGATGCAGTAAAGAAGCCTGGGAAACATTATCAAAAAATCAAAGTGTTGACTGTCTTAGTGCCTCAGTTTTAATTATGGGATCTAGGTAGCGAGGCTGAATATGTTGTGGTTGTTGGGCTCTGCAACCTAATTGGACTACATTTTGAATGTAGAGCTTGTTATGCTTTTCCCTTTTTCTTGAGTTAGAGGGGTAAGTCTCTAAACTTTCTTGCTCAGGATGAAAACTTTTGCATCCTTCTCTGGCCTAATTCCCAAACTGCCAGTATTCTAGGAGAGGTTTTGAACACTTTTGGAGGGTAATAACTTTGAGAAGTTCACTATTTTGCCTCTAAGAAATCGGCAAGTGCAGACCTGAAAGGTGGTAACATTTTAACATTATGATATAATTTTGGCTTAGTGGTCACTGAAGCAGAAAACTTGTACCTGGCTTGATCCAGCACTTCACATTCTGAATGGAATCATATATTGATTTAATTTTCTTTCTTTCTTTCTTTCTTTCTTTCTTTCTTTCTTTCTTTCTTTCTTTCTTTCTTTCTTTCTTTCTCCTTCCTTCCTTCCTTCCTTCCTTCCTTCCTTCCTTCCTTCCTTCCTTCCTTCCTTCCTTCCTTCCTTCCTCATCTTCTTCACCTCCTCCACCTCTCTACACACACACATACATACACAAACTCAGCCAAGAAAAGCATATAGAATGTTTCCATTAGAAACCTAACCTTCTATACGGAGATAAGTGTTTTTGTATGTAGAAACATTCAGTCATGTCAGTTCCCACCTGCAGTTTAAGTGATAAGCCAAGATACAGAATGTCCACCTTGCAAAGACCCCACTGCATAACAAAACAACAGGTGGAAAGCAATTGCTAATGTTTTTTCAACTTGAGGTCAAGGTCAGCCATGGACCAGTAATTTAGATGACAGCAATTTAGAATACAGTGAAAGCAGAGGAGCAAGCTGGCAAATATATGGCATTCTTAAACTAATTAACTCCCCAGATAAATGAATATACCATTGTTTCAGAATATTTCGGTACATGTTGTGCATCCATAGAAGATGGTGTTAATGCAGAAATGATTTTATGCAATTTATATCTCATGTAGGTTAGGTATATATGTAATTTGCTTTCAATTCAAGGTCATTCAGATATTACAGAAAGCCCTTTCTTCTGGTCATTAAGATATTTTATGCACATTTTTAAAAGTAGATTAATCTGCTTTTATATCTTAAAGCACACCATAATATTCAAAAGGGAACAGAAGAAAAAGTAAATTGAAGGAAAAATGGAATAAAAAGAGCAGACAACTGTAATAAAAGAAGGCAGGAAAACAATTTTAAAAAATGAAGCAAGCATGCCCATGTTGAAAACTTTTTTCACTCTTAGCATTCCATAGGTTAATTGACAAATATATAGTCATTTCAAATTCCTGACATGAGTTAAAAACTGCAAGATCTCTTCATTCCTACCTTCATAGTTCCTTAGCTACTTTGATTGTCTTGCTTGGTTCCATTCCACAAGTCAATAAAATTTAACCCCGCCTTTCATTTTATTCTTTTCATTCATAATTCTGATGTGAATAAATTTTATTTTTGAAAGCTTCCCGCCCTGGGACACCTATCTACCAATGTTCAGTTACCCTTCTATTTGCCTAAATTCATTAGCACTGAAACTGATTAAGAAGATTCCAGGGCTTCAGTGAATTTATTTTCCCATTGCTTTTCCCTTTTGTATCATAATTTTTACATGCCATATTTCTGAGTTTTACAAGTGCTCTGGATATGCATTACATCTATTAACACCAATCTTCATCATAGAATTGGGAACAAATGGTCTTTTTTCCTCTGAATCAATTTCAAAAGCTAATTCTCGTTCATAAACTGTAAACAGAACTGGTGAACACAAGGCAAGATAATTTCTTTGGGTGTACATTTTGTTTTTGTGATCTAAATCTAGTATTTGAAGATTTTAAATTTCCAAATTTCAAATCTTTATTTGGGCAATAGAAAATATTTTAAAAAATCTATAAGAATTAATAATTGTGAATCTTGTGAGATATTAAAAATAACAACACAGTTCTATAACATTAAAACACTAAGATCTTTATAAAAGTTCCTGATATTAAGACCAAAAGTTAACATACAATAATATACCAGCAAACTTATAATAAAATATGTATCATATGTATTTTGTATAATATATTGAGTATTCCAAAATATGGAAAGTTTTCATCTAAACTATGTATAAATTATTGGTTGGAGATGTAAGAAATAAGTATTCTATGTAGATTATAATTCACAGATTTAAAATATTCCAAAATATCACCTTTAGATGATAGCTTACCAATAGCTTAGTGCATGTGTGAACTTAATACCGGTATGTAAAACTTGATCAAGAAACATTATATCTGGATATCCATTACATTCCCCCAAAGAAGCTTGCATAATCAGTTATATTAAGTGCATATACATGTGTATCATTCAGTCTACAAATTCAGTTTCTAGAAGAGAACTCAGAATTCTTACCAACCTTTGTAAATGAGAACTTGACATTTTCATAATCCAAAATTTGTATTCTGCATGCTTTTTGGGAGAAATACAGATATAATATCTAGATATCCATGTATGTGTACTTATATCATGCAAGGGAATTCACTGGAGAAAGCAATTATATTTGGAACAGTTAAAAATAAAAAATAAACCAGGCCGCCAAATAACACTGTGGCTGGACACTATCAAAGCTCACACTAGCCAGAGCATAGAACAACTCAAAGGAATTGTTCGGATCAGATCAGATCGGATTGGATCGGATGATATGGAGATACCTGGCCCATAGAATCACTAAGAGCAGGACATGACTGAATGGATAATAACATCATCATTAATGTATGTATGCAAGTATGGATAAACCATTTAGGTTAAGCAACAGATATCAAAAATATTCTTGGGAGCATAAGGGACACAAGATGCCCCACCTGGGCTGAGCAACTACTCTCCTCACTTGAAAGGTGAATCTGGGAACAGATATAGTAGCTTTAATGAATTGTAGGAGGTTCCCCTATTTCCCCCACACACACTTTGAAGTACCTTTTTGAAATTGAATGCAAAGGCCTACACAGCTCCCTGTGTAACACATACGAACTGAACTCATGTCCCTGAGACCTTATTTCTGTTGTTAACTCTCTTCATATACTGCAAAGCTTACCCCTCATACCTGAGTGATGATACTCTTGATGGCAAGAATCAGTTCCAAATGTATGGAATTCTGAAACATATTTAGCAGCTACTGCTCCTTAGTCTATCAGCTGCATAAAACACACTTTAAAAAAATAGTGCCTAAATACATATTTAACCAATTGACCAGAATGGCATTGAAGCAGTTGTAATGTATTTTGAAAAATTGCCTAAATACATATTTACCCAATAGACTGTAAACGCTCATTCAAAGGCTTTCTGGTCTCTTGGGTACATAATACGTGTTTTTTAAAACTGCCTGACTATATATTTACCCAATAGACCAGAACAGCTCTCAAGTAAATAATACACATTATATAACACTCTATCAATATTTTTTTCATCATTCCTTCCAACTAGGAAACATGTAGAAATAAGCCATCACAACAAGAAATAGCAGCTAAAAATTCTGAGTGAATGACGTGTCTTGGAAACATTATCCTCACGCTGCATATGCTGGAGATGTTGCCCAAATGCAGTGTGCATTGTGTGGTGTCTCCAATCACTGACCAGTGACGGGCTTATTTGCAACCTAATGTGAAATAATCATCTAAAGCCAGCTATTAGTACAAGGGAGGGACAAATTAGTTTGGTTGATATTGGCATGCAGACTTATCTCTCTGCCACGTTTTCAAGTGAACTGAAAGTCAGTATTCCTTCAAAATGCACACTTATCTGAATTTTTCAAAGCGGTTCACCCATGGTAAAGAAAACATGCATTTAAAAAAAAACATGCATTGCACCAAAATAAATGAATTTATGAAAATAATGTATATAACTATACCACAATAGGAAAACTGGGTTCCAGAACCTGTGCACATTCGAAACAATTGCACACAAAATTGCTTCTGGGGAAAAAAAAGTAAGAAAAATGTGTACCGTATTTGCAAGCTACTTTTTTTTTAAAAAAAGTCTGTAACATGCCAATGGAGCAAAACGAGAGAGTGAGGGAGAAAAATGGAGCAAAAAGGGAAAGTGAGGGAGGAAAATGAAGAGAAGCCAACTTGAATAGATTTATTTATTCCAAAGAGTCAATCCAATGCTTCATACATTTTTTTTCTCTCTTTTGGCAGCTCATGCTACCTAAAGAAATATGTCGAAGAAACCCAATTGGGCAGTGACATTTCTGTGGGAGTGACAGTCTCCACATTGATTGACAGTTCACATCATCCTAAATAAAGTATGAATGGCTTGGAAAAAGATAACTATGCCTGACCTTCAAATCTGGCAAAATGATTTATTTAGGGGGGAAATCGGCTTTAGCAAAAGCACAAAGAGGACTATCAATATAATATCCACATTATCAAAGTGCTGTATGATAATTTATGTGCCTTTATTCTATTAGTTTGTGTATTTACTTACTTAGAGAGCTACATTCTCTGTGAGATATAGAAATCAATTAAGGCATATATGAAACAATATAAACAGTACAATAACTAAATATGGAAAACAGGACAATCAATAATAATAGCTTATTTAAGTGTGGTGCTCCTAGGATGTGCTGTTTGCATCCACCACCACCCAGTTACTGGTAGTCCTCAATTTACAACCACAATTGAGCCCAAAACTTCTGTGGCTAAGTGAGACATTTGTTAAGTGAATTTTGCCCCATTTTATGACCATTTTTGCCATTTTGCCATGGTTGTTAAGTGAATCACTGCAGTTGTTACATAGTAACACAGTTCTTAAGTGAATCTGGCTTCCCCATTGACTTGGCTTGTCAGAAGGTCGCAAAAGGTGATCACATGACCCCGGGACACTGCAACAGTCATAAATATGAGTCAGATGCCAAGCATCTGAATTTCGGGTATGTGACCATGCCACAATGGTCCTAAGTATGAAAAACAGTCGTAAGTCACATTTTTCGGTGCTGTTGTAACTTTGAATGGTCACTGAATGAACTATTGTAAATCGAGGACTACCTGTACAGCAGTTCTGTGTGTTTCAATCCACATGTTCAAGAAGATTAAGAAACCTTGCACAAAGCAAGGAGAATAAATACCGAGGAGGGGACACAGAGCAAACAAACACAGATGAACTTCTAGCAGAGGAAGATAATTTCGGACTCAGGTACCAAACATTTTATGAGACGTCCACCTCTAAAACCCCACTATGTAGAGATATTTGTGAGATCAAATAAATCAAAACCTGAGGTCAAATATCAAATATCAAAACTGATCATTGGTTTCATTGATGATTCCTGTAGCAGGCTGAGTTTCCTCAGTGCGGCGTGTCCCTTTGTGTGTGTTTGGTTAATAAATATAATTTTACAAAATAAACTGGAGACACTGTCCCATTTCATGTAAGCTGTAAAAAAAGACCCTACAGATGAATGCTTCAATGTATTGCTAGCCTCCACAGGACATGATATACTGTTCTGCAAGTGAAGGCTTCCGTATCCTCTCACCATCCCTACTGTTCTCCCATTTCTGGGTGATTTAAATGAACGCAGGAAATATTGCAGGCATTAAATTTAAAGCAGAGTGGATACAGGATATTTAAAGAACAATCATATAAAATTGGACAATTCGGTAAAATTGTCATGATACATTTAAAAAAAAAACCACAGAAAAAAATGAAAGTATTTTCAGAAGGATTTAAATGTTGTTGTATCTCTTCCAAGCTTTCTATTCAGTCCCAAGAAGCCTTCCTGCAAGACACAAAATTCATTGTGTAATATTTTTTTAAGCGGGGAGAGTAAAAGTATACACTGCTTCCTTCAAAAATGGAATCATCTTTCACAGATGTAGGCATGTACTTGTCATGCCAAGAAGGGACAGATGTGTCTCTATTCACTGAGGGACAGGTGCGGAGGAAGAAGAAATAAAACATTTGTAGATGTACAAGCAACTGTGTTACTGTCAAATAAATAAACTCGATGCCAAAACAGGGGAGTGGGGGGAGGATTTGTCTGTGTGGGTTCCGCCCTGAACATTTATTTTAAGCTGTAATTCATTAAATTTCATGTTTTTATTACTGATGTTACAATCATTGTGATATTGATGAGATGGTATTTGTATAGTTTGCATGGTACCACTCAAGTTTGCTAAAATGCCTAAAGCTACAGATCTTATTACTTGCTAATTAAGACATACATTCCAGGATAATCCCATTTTACATGGGCCCATGGCTAAGATTTCAATGACGGATAAGTCTGGCCTTTCGCTTTCAATCACATTAAAAATAGACTTCAGTAGGATGAAAATGTGTTCTTTTTTTGGAAAAATCCAGGGAGTACTATCCCAGAGATCAATGTCCCCCCCCACAATTCATTGGATTCATATGTCATTCAACTTCCATCAAATCTGCCATCTAATGTCACTTATGCCTACACAATCAGGCTCTCCTACACACACACACACACACACACACACACACATACACCATCCAGGAATGAGAGTTGTTTATTCAACCAAAAAGTTCCTAGTCTTATTATTACAGACATTTCCTTGATACTAAGGATTTTTTTAAAAAAAGAAACAACAATTTGTCTTCATTGTCCTTGCTAGATAGCTATTACTTTACTAGATCTTCAGTGTGAGCTGCAACATGCTGGTTTGGAGACTTTTACTTCCAAAACTCTGCTTTTTATAAGCAGAAAAGAGAGCCAATTTTAGAAAACAATGAAGAATACCATGATTTCTGTAACCATGAGTTTGTTCTTTTGATTAGATGGCAGGACTGCATATTTCCAGTGATTCTCTTTGACTTTAAAGAATGTGATGGATAAGCATTCAGAGCATCCTAACCTTGGATGAAAATTGGAATGAAGTGGGATGCAATCCCTTTACTGATTTAATTAATTCAGTTTGTAGACCTGCTCTTCTTATAAACGTGACCCAGCAGGCAGTGAACCAGGGGTGAAATCCAGCAGGTTCTGACAGGTTCTGAAGAACCGGTAGCGGAAATTTTGAGTAGTTCGGAGAACCGGCAAATACCACCTCTGGCTGGCCCCAGAGTGGGGTGGCAATGGAGATTTTGCAATATCCTTCCCCCAGGAGTGGGGTGGGAATGGGGATTTTGCAGTATCCTTCCCCTGCCACCGCCCACCAAGCCACGCCAGCAAGCCACACCATGCCCACTAAGCCACGCCCACAGAACCGGTAGTAAAAAAAATTGGATTTCATCACTGCAGTGAACAATCATAAACTCAATTAGAAAGCAGTTATAATCACAATTTAAAAAAAGAAAAATGAAATAGATATAGCAGCAGAGAATTATTATAATCCATAGATGTTAGCATAACAAGGAAATGGGGCCTTTCACACAACCAAAACCCCAGGGCCTGGCACATGAATTTCCAAAAGGCCAACAGGTTCAGGGCCATCCTAGTCTCTAAGAGAGAGTGTTCCATAGTGTGGGCACTACAGCAGAGAAGATAAGCCTCCACCAGCCAGCATTCCTTGCTGAGCATACCCATTCTCCTGAATGAAATTGGATAGGTAGAAAGAACTGGGAGAAGATGGTCCCTCGGGTAACTCTGTCCCAAGCCAAGACTTCATGAAGAAACTCTTCCCTCATTGGACATTTTGAGATCCAGAATGGGCATCCAGGAAATTTCAGAATAATGAAAAGACATGCAACAGGGGAGAAGAAGAAGAAGGAACTTCTTGTTAATTTAAGACTTGGATTCAACAAGCTTAGAAGCAAAAGACACCATTTTCATCAGAGAGAGAGAGAGAGAGAGAGAGAGAGAGAAAGAGAGAAAAGAGAGAAAGAGAAAGAGGGAAAGAGAGGGGAGAAGGAAGGAAGGAAGGAGAAAGAAAGAAAGAGAGAGAGAGAGAGAAAGAGAGAAAGAAAGAAAGAAAGAAAGAAAGAAAGAAAGAAAGAAAGAAAGAAAGAAAGAAAGAAAGAAAGAAAGAAAGAAAGAAAGAAAGAAAAGAAAAGAAAAGAAAATTCAATATATGCCTCCATTCAGAATATGAAGTGATGGATCAAGACAGGTGTAAGTTTTCTGTTTCAGTAACCCTAAGCCAAAACACCAGAAGTAGTAACAGGGGTGTCTAATGGGGGAATCAAAATTTGCAAGAATGCATCAGGATCCAAACCCAATGAATGGAAGTATGACACAAGAGTGGGCTTCAATCATGATGCTATACCCACTATATGGCAAATTTTGGCATACACACCTTGCTGACATGCGCTAAACACTTTCAGCAATCACTTAAGCACACACACACACACACACCCCATGAAAAAAATATGTAAATATGATTTAAGAAAATTTCTCTTCTGCAGAGAAAACTTCTGAGAAATTAGAAGGCAGATTTCATTGCTGTGTTAGTTGAAAACAGAAGCACAATACAAACTCATTTTCCTGCTAAGTTAAAGAAGAAGAAAAAAGAACCTAGAAAAAAACTTTCAGTTATGGAGAAGTCAAGCAAACATTAAAAATGTTTCTTCATCACAGTAACTAATTATGCATCTGGACAGGATTAACTAATAGTTCAAGAAAGGATGGCGTAAGATAAATAAAAGTCCAAGCACATGAACAGACTGGCTATTGAGGAGATACAGTACTTAAATTGTAGCTGACTTAAAAAGGAATGGCCATTTTGGGGTATTATAATAATAATTAAAAAAAACCTAGTCTAGATCTTTCTTCCTAACATTTTAGATTTTATGCATGTAAGTATGATACAGCTTAGAGCGAGCCTTAAGACCTGATTTCTTTATTTCAGAACACAAAGCATGGATGAAAGGATTTTGGCCACAGGAAAGCAGACTCTGTTGAATATTAGAGGGGGGAAAACTTTCCTAACAGGAAGAACAATTCAACAATGGATCCAATTACCCAGAGATGTGCTCTGTCACCTTCCTTGGAGGTGTTCCAGGGGATGCTTTAATTTAGATTCTTATGCTGAGTGAAAAGGCAGGCCCAATTCCATGATTCCGTCCTACGTTAACATGAGCGCACTCCAAATGATTGTTTTGTCATAGTGTGGCCCAGCAACAATTAATTCTAAGAGGACTCTTCATTTAGAGAGCAGGGAAAGTCAGAAATGGTACAAAAAGTCGATTGTTAGTAAGTCAGGAAAAAAAATAGAAACTGGTTTCCCTTGGATAATAAGATGGGGAAGCAATCTTTCCTTCTAGAACATTTTTCTGATAACTTCTAATGTGAGGACTGGCAGTGTCAGTATTTTGAAAGTACAGGCAGTCTTCAACTTGTAACCATTCATTTAGTGACTGTTCAAAGTTAACAATGGGACTGAAAAACACGACTTACGACCATTTTTCACACTTTCAACCATTGCGGCATCCCCATGGTCATGTGATGAAATTTCAGCTGCTTGGCAACTGGCATGTACAGATGACAGTTGCAGTGTCCCGGGGTCATGCGATCACCTTTTGTAAACTTCTGACAAGCAAAATCAGTGGGGAAGCCAGATTCCCTTACCAATCCCATTTGTCACTAACTTAACAGCTACAGTGCTTCATTTAACAGCTGTGGCAAGAAAGGGGGTTCAAATGGAGCAAAACTCTCTTAACAACTATCTCGTTTAGCAACAGAAATTTGGGGCTCAATTGTGATTGTAAGTCGAGGACTACCTGTACAACTTTAAGAGCCTTATTAAGCTTGAAGATGAGCCCACAGGGCACCCCCCTTCTTGATAAGGCAAATACTACAAAAGTCTCACCACTCTTATATTCTTATATTCATCTCTCGGTGTCTTCTGAAGCCAGTAGTTTGATTGGCTTTGCCTTCTTATTCTCCAGATCTGTCTATAAAACTCTAGGGATCTTCCAGAGTAGACATATTTCCCTGATGTTTGGATATGGTATATAAAACAGATATACGTATATACGGTATGTAGTCCTTGGCTCTCCATTACGGTTTTAACTTGGGATAGTCATAAAAAGCATGTTATCATTTATAGTCATAAAGCACGTTATCATAAAATCTGATTTTATGACCTTTTTTGCCAGCGGTTGTTAAGCAAATCATCATGGTCATTAATTTGTGGCCATTAAGCAAACCCATTGTTTGGGGGATTTGCCAAAACCCAAAAAGTAAATGCCAGGTTTCTGCAATCATCTCATAAATCACAGTCATGTGGTCATGGGAAACTGCAGGCCAGTCACTGAGTGCCCAAAATGTGGTCACATCACTGTGAGGGGCGCGGCAGTCAGCACTTCAGAACTGGGTCATAAGTACAGTACCTGGCTCCATTGTAATTTCGAACAGTGGTAAGCAACCATGGGCCACCTGTATATGCATATATACTTACATACACAATAATAACTTATCCCAGTACCACCATATACTTTCATGTACTTGGTAAAGCAACCAAAAGGACTGGAAAGGACCTGAGAAAAAGAAATATTTTAAAGACCTTTCTTAAAACCTCATGAACTCAGACTCCAAAGACAGATCAAAGGGAAGTTGATTCCAAAGAGGAGGAACTAAATGGGGAAAGGGTCTGAAAGATGAGGTGGCCATTCAACAGGTAGCAACACTAAGCAATCCTGATATCACAACTAAGCTGAGCATCTAGGGACATGAATTTCAACCAGGTTATTCAAATAACTGGATGTTTCTGTATGTATGACTCAGAAGATCAGTTCCAGCTGTTTGAACAGAAGACCCCTAAAGACCCAGCCAAGGGGGAAGCTTACATCCCTCCTTGGCTGAGCTGATGTAGATGATGAACTTTTAGTCTATTCATTATTGCTGATTCCCCATTACATGTCTTAGACATTCTCTCACAATAGTTGTATTTATTTCTTTGATGATTCCCTTGGTTTACATTGTTCCAAAGGTGCTTTCTTTTAAAAGGAAACTGGACTTTCTTGTTTTCCCAGAAGACATTTTGCTTCTCATTCAAGAAGCTTGTTCAGTTCTGACTGAATGGTATAGAACTTCTCCACCTTTCAGTCAGAATTGAAGAAACTTTTTTTTTAAAAAAAAAAATTATTTTTATTTCCAAATAGACATTCACACTTTTATCAGTTCATTTCTCTTTTACAATTTTTATACATACATTAACTATTTTGTATACATTTCTTATACTTATCTTATAGCATTATTAAATTCAGGGTTGCTTTTTTCCCCATCCCCTCTTCTTTTTATAGCCCCTCCTTTCTTTACCTCCCTCTCCCTTCTTCTCCCCTCGCTCCCCTCCTTCTTTCTTCTGTGCTGCACTTCCTCCGTTTGGGATGGATTTCCAGCAACCCTGAATTCCTTTATATAGTCTTATTATATTCACTATTTTATCCCTTTAACAAACTTTTACTAGAACTGAAGAAACTTGTTGGATGAGAAGTGAAACATCTTCTAGCAAAGTCCAGTTGCCTTTTAGAAGAAAGCACCTTTGGGACAACCATGACCTGGACGGCTGAGAATCTCCATAGATACTTGGTTTATATTCTGCCTTTTCCTCTGAGAGCAAATTGGGACATATATTGCATACACATACATCAACACACACACGCACACACACACACACACACACACACACACACACACACACACACACACACACTGTGTTCCCTGGGAGGTTGTTTCAGTTGAAAGACCAACAATACCTTGATATTGAGAGTTAGGGAACATCAACTGCTCTAACCCAACTTTAACACTACGTCACTCAGATTCTGATTAGGGTCTCAATTCTATAGTAAGCCTTCTTACTGCATTATGCTGTAAGACCTATTTGTCATTTATGGTGTCTCCTAAAGTCACCCAGATGTTATTGAGATAATAAAGCCTGTCTCTATTATAGTTAGACTGGCCCAAAAATGATTAGATATTAGCAAAGATGACATGTATCACTAATGGGACTGGACAGTCAACATTCTTTAAAGCACCCTTTAGATGAGCTTCTTTCAGGAAGCTTTGTGGATCAGTTTTTAAAATATCTATAAGCTATCTGGCAGAGGACTTCTGTATGTGTGTGTGTGTCTATGCATGTATGTGGATGTGTGCCATATGTGTGTCTAAGTGTGTGTGTGTGTGTGTGTGTGTGTGTGTGTGTGTGTGTGTGCATGCATGTGCCCATTTATTGCTGAGATTTATTTTCCTTTCCTATACAATTCATTATTTTCATTTGTGAAAGAATAATTGGTTCAGTAAGGACTCTGGAATGGTGTTCGGGAAAGTTTACTTCAACATTTCTCTAGACCTGTCAGCTTGAAATGCTTTGGGAGTACGATTCTCTAAAAATTAAAAAGAGAGAGAGAGAGCTGGTTTGCTTTTCATTTTTCTTAAAGTGTGCATAATGTCACCAGTGAATCCAGCTTAACAAAAATGTTTCTCCCTACGGAATAAAGGTTTCTGAGACTTGTCTTACTTTTCTTCTTCAATTTAAAGAGCAAGAACTTCAAATTTGAAAAATTATAAAGGTGATGGAAATGGGAAGGTCCAAATCTCCTCTATGTTACAGACACCTATTGGTAGGTGACTATCGTACTGCACTCTAGCTCATGCATAGATATTTGTGTCAAGAAAAGAATGTAGACATAGTTTTGCTGAAAGTAGAGAATTCATTAAAAAAAATGCTTATGTTTATATTTGCAGCACCCCAGCCTTGATTTGCTCCTTATTTAAGCAACATTTTTTTGATAAATTAAAAAAGCAGCAATAGCCATTACTGCAGGCTATATACAGCTTCTAATATCACTTAAGCATATTACAGAATATAATATCTAGTACTTAACGACTAACTTGCATATGAAAGCTCACATAATGTCTCATAAAACCCTTAAAATGGCTTCAGTTTAAGAGTCTCCCTTTTAAAAAAAAACACCTTCAGGGAATATCTTAAATGAAGTAGCATTCTAGCCTTGGAAAAAAATTCACACAGTTGCAAAAATTTTTAATATAAATTGAACACATTAAAAATTAATTTTGCATGACCATTTCGCATTGCAGTGCCAATGCCTAGTTAAGATAGGGCCTTAACTCTTCTTTGTTTAAAGTATCATGGAATCTTCACTTACTCCCGGATTTCCTTTTCATCTTTATCTGTATATAATTATTATTTTCATTCATCAGAGACAGAAAAAAACCCCTTCCTCCTCTGACAGCCTCAGCTGGAGTTGAATGAAATCCTACCTGTGTTACTGGGGCAACTTCTGGAAAACTCATTACAGAAAGGTGGAACCTAACAATTAGTCAGGCTAAGCAATGGCCACATTTATGTTGTAATAGAGGTACATTGCAAAGAAACAGAATTTGCTGAATGTATACAGTAATTGCACTTTAAAAGTAGTCTTGTTAGCTCTGGTCTCTTTCTAACTTTATTTATCCAGCAATGACAATTGTCAGCACAGGCCTAAGTGTAGCTGAGGACAAAGTTATCTTGCATTAAGATATTAACCTCTCTGCGGAAACACACTATTACTGTTATCGTTATTACATTTATTATCAATTTGTGAAGGTTACACAACTCCGAAAGAAAAGCCTTCTAGATAGCTTACAAATATCAAACATATACTTAAAACAAAATTTTAAAAGATAAAAAGTCATTGTGATTATCTTGTCAGGATAGTGAAAACATCACTATCTTGACAAGAGAATAACAATAACATTTTAAAAACTTGACACAGGGCTCCTGTCAATAATGACTTCAAGTGATCACTGAGGAAGGAGCCAAAGCACTGGGACACAATGCCCCCACTCCAGGGGTGGGTTCCTCCCGGTTCGGACTGGTTCTCCCGAACCGGTAGCGACCCGCTGGTGATGTCACGATGATGTCACCGATCCAGTTCAGTCGGTGCCAGTCCGTGGGCGGCGCCATCTTTTTTTTGAAATTTTTTTGAACTTTTTTTTCCTTCTGAGCATGCGCAGAAGCCGAGTTCCGGCACTGTGCCTGTGGTCGCCATCTTGTTTTTGGCTTTTTAAAAAATTATTATTATTTTTGCATTTTTTGTTACTGTGCATGCACGTGCGCAAAGCGCGCAAGCGTGCGCACGCCCACGTGGCACGCCCAGGCGGCGCGCCCATGCAGTGCAGGAGGGAGTGAACCGGCAGCGAGGTAAGTTGGAACCCACCCCTGCCCCACTCCCAACTCCATGTTCTTAGTTCTTGGAGGTGTATAACATTCAGAGTTATACAAATCACAAGTTATACAAGTTATGAAAAATCACCAGGTACACACCAATCTCAAAAGAGGAAGTGCAATCCCATCCCATGCCAATGGTGAAAATTTCCCTCAACTAAAGGGTCCAAATAGCGATAGCTGCCATTTTGTTCCTCCTCATCTGAACTCAAATAGACCAAAATGTATAACTAATGATACTGAACCCCAAACTGGATTGGATAATATCACTCAGTGGTTTCACGTAGATTTTAAACAGGTGAGCTGAGAGCATCGAACCCAAAGGCACGGGATACAATCTCTCCCCTCCAGTTCAGAAGGAAACCATTGTCAAAGATACTAAAAACCTCTGAGAGATCAAGAAGCAGAAGGATGAATACATCACTCCCATGCACCAAAGATAATTGACAAGCATCACCAAAATTGTCTCCATACTATATCCTGACCTGAAACCCAACTGGAACAAGTAGAGAATATCTGTTTCCTACAAGATTCTTTGCAACTGTTGTCTGATCATCTTCTCTACAACCTTCCCTACAAAAGAAAGGTTGGAAAGTAAACAATAAAGGTCCAGAATGGAAAGGTCCAGCAATAGCTCTTGATCATCACCTTCTTCAAAAAGTTAATACTATTGCATAGCCCACCCACTCATCATTCTCCCCTTCCCCACATTGCTGTAACAATTCAGGATGGGCCAGGTGACCAAATTTAATTGGAAGGACCTTGTCCACTTCGTCAGGAGTCACAGAATCAAACCAATGCAGAAAACATCACACAACTATGCCCAGGTAACTGTCTTGAACCTGCTCAGTTAGAGTCCAACTCTGAATGAATCTGAGTAACTTTATCCACCAGACAAAACTATATGAAATATATTACATATGGCGATGAAGACTTCTGACAGTAATGAGTTTAAGACATAGTTATTTACTACAGGATCCCATAAAATCAGAAGCTTTATAGTGTCTGTCTGCTTTCTCAGCTGCTACAAGATTTTGTAGAAATATTACCAGAAATTATGGAAACATAAATGTTTTATGATTGGGTTCAAGTGGATCTTTCAAAACACTAGAGATACTGGAAAACTGGATGTAATATTTATTTATATACTGAATATAAATATTTAATATAAAACTTCCAGCATAATAGTTGGACCCTATCAGGCAATAAATTAGCATGGATTCAGCAAGGTTTCTCTCATAATAATTTTAACAATTGCATATGCACAGTGAATATCTAAACATAAGCACTAAGCCAAATGTTTGGTGGTGTATCCCTGCTATTTTCCTTTTGTTGCACATTTATATCTTTTTAGCAGAAAATTCTGTGTGTGTGTCTCTCTCTCTGTGTAGTATGTATGTGTTCTCTTTGGTCCTTTGCCGACACCAGAGGTTTTCAAAATTTACCTTTATACAGATCACCACATCATAATCAAAAGTTTTTTGGAGTAACCAAGATCTGACAATGCAAGGTCAGTAGCTATCATGATATATGCAAAGATATTCATGTGTTCCACAAATGAAATATAATGTAATGATATATAATGTAATGATATCAAAAGTTAAAAATTGAAAATATCAAAATCTAAGGGATTACTAATTTAACAAGATTTACAGAGCTGAGGTGGCGCAGTGGTTAGAGTGCAGTACTGCAGGCTACTTCAGCTGACTGCTAGCTGCAGTTCGGCGGTTCAAATCTCACCAGCTCAAGGTTGACTCAGCCTTCCATCCTTCCGAGGTGGGTAAAATGAGGACCCAGATTGTTGGGGGCAATATGCTGACTCTGTGAACCACTTAGAGAGGGCTGTAAAGCACTGTAAAGCGGTATATAAGTCTAAGTGCTATTGCTATTGCTATTGCTAAGTGCTATTGCTATTTGATGCAATTTTGAAATAGGATACCCAAATCTCTTAAAATTTAGTGATCTCATGAGAGTTCAGCTATTTTTTAAGATTAGTTTTCTTTTTGCGTTTTGGGTTTGCTATACCACAAACTACCTGCAATATTTTCATTAACTGTGTTAAAAATCTATTTGCATTACCTGGATTGTGATTAGCATGCCTAGAACTAAGACACTGTTTCCCTTAAATTAATGAATAATGGATTTTCAGAAGACAGTGGAGGTTAATAGCCATATTCATGCTAACTCAAGGTTATAATTTATTGTGGTGTGAATGCAATGACTTCAGATATTGTGCTTCTAGAAATGCTTGTAGGTTTGGAGGCTTTTGCTGAAGTCATGAAAACTGGGTTATAACACTGCAGTGCAAGCTCCGTCCTTTTCATATAGGTATGCTACAAAAGTGTTGGCACTTTCTCATGGTGGCATCATGCTGCTTTCACCATTTACATGCCCTTCATTCCCCTGATTGATGTAATATTAATACATTGTACATTAATATCAGGGGTGGGTTCCAACTTACCTCGCTGCCGGTTCGCTCCCTCCCGTGCCGTGCGGGTGCGCCGCATGCGCGCGTGCATGCGATGCGTGCGCGTGCATGCGCAGTAACAAAAAATCCAGGGGAAAAAACAAAGCCGAAAAAAAGATGGCGACCACATGCACAGTGCCGGAAGTCGGCTTCTGCACATGGTCAGAAGGAAAAAATAAAATAAAAATAAAATAAAAATAAAATAAAATAAATAAAATAAAATAAATCGAAAAAATAAGTTAAAAAAAAGATGGCAGCCCTCACGGATCGGTACCGACCAATCCGGTTCGGTGATGTCATCGTGATGTCACCAGCAGGCTGCTACCGGTTCAGGAGAACCAGTCCGAACCGGGAGGAACCCACCCCTGATTAATATGTAACATTACATTAAGAGACAATGTTATTTAAGCTGCTAGAACATGAGTAACTTATGGATGGATTAGTTTCTCTCCACCTCAAACATTGAATCTGCTTGGTGTAGCAGGTAGATTGGAGAGGACCTTTTGTAGATATAACTCAATGGCACTTACATAATGCTCCATCCAAATTCTGCTTGCATTGTGCAGTTGTTTAGTTAGTTAGTTCATCTATAATAGTTAAGTTAGGGGATTAAAAACATCTGGATGGCTGGATTGCTAACTGCTAAGCTAGGGCTAGCAGATTTGGCCAAGAGCTTTTGTAATAATAATAAAAACAAGGAAATCATTGTGGGCCAACTCTTTCAGTGTCAAATTCTTCCAGACAAATATATTAAATGTTTATTAAACAATGAAGAGCATCACTTTCTAAGAATATTTTTTCAGAGGGAAGCTTTGTAAATTAGCAACACTGGTAATTACAAAATCTGGGAGCAGGTAAAGTCAGATATTTTTGGTCAGTCTACTAGGCTGTGCAAGAAATTTAATAACAGAGGTGCATCTGGAAACAGCTTCACTTCCTCAATAAAATATGAAAGATTCATATATTATACATATAAATGATAAATAAATTATACCTGTGGACTATCCATGCAAGTATCCCCTTTCTTAATAACTAGTGGGGACGCTATCTAGCAATCATTGCCCTTTGACCTGTGTAAGAATCTTAATGACTCTGTATGAAAAGTATGCTAGTTGCATTGCTTTTGTTCCCAAACTTAACTATAATGGACTAATTAAGCGACTCAACAGTGCCAGCTAAATTCCAAAGCAGCTAAAGAAAATAAAAACCAGTGTGCTGAATAAGCACAGGGTGTTCACAGAGTCCAAACAAACTTGCCTGCATTACCCAATGCACCTCTGCTTCCCCAGTTCTAAAATGAATACACTGATGCAATTAATTATGCAGGGTGTCATTATATGTGTATGTGTGCGTGTATGCATTTTTTTTTTCAAATATTCATATACATTTTAGTTTATTTGTCTCTGTGGATATCTACAGCGGAGTTGAGTCTAATTCCTTGTTTTGAGATAATGATTCTCATCAGGTTTTACAGAAATGTATAGACCAGGGACAAAGACAAATGCATAGCCTTCTAGAGATTGCGAACTACAACCCCAACCAGCACCCCACTAACCTGGCTTCCTTAGGATGTTGGGAGTTATAGTTCAGCAACATCTGAAACTCCTCTGCTTTCCCTAGTCTAGACAATTCAGACCACAGTGTGTGATAACGCAAGCCCAGGGGTGAAATAAAAACGGAACAAATGTGTTTTGGAAATTCAAATAAATGAAGCAAGGTCAAAATAAAACTGTCCCAGAGAATAATTCCAAACTTTATTTTTAATTAAAATTAAGAAAATAAATACCAGTCATGGTGGTTGTGGGGGGGGGAATGGAAGTAATTTTCCAAATATTATTAACTCATTAGTGGAGGAAGACATAGGATGTACCTTACTGAAAGAGCAGAATAGACTTCTTGCTGTACTACGAGCAGAAAGTTGCTGCATTGGCAGCTGTGTGCTTTTAGGGCTATTGTTAAATCAGAAGTATGAATAAACAATTTTCTTCAGAAGGGTGTTCAATGTTGATGGCGGTTTTCATGACTGGAATCCTGATACTCTGTTTGGTATCTGAGAACCAGTTTGAACTAGTGGCTAAGGCATCAGCCTAAAAACTGGGAGACTGGGAATTTTAGTCCCACCTTAGCCATGAAGTCCAGCTGGATAATTCTGGGCCAGTCACTCTCTCTCAGCCCAACTCTTTTCAACACTCTTTCAGCTTCAACCACAACAATACACGAGCAAACAACAGATACAAACTTAAGGTAAATCGCTCCAAACTCGATTGCAGAAAATACGACTTCAGCAACAGAGTGGTCAATGCCTGGAATGCACTACCTGACTCTGTGGTTTCTTCCCCTAACCCCCAAAACTTTAACCTTAAACTGTCTACTGTTGACCTCACCCCATTCCTAAGAGGTTTGTAAGGGGCGTGCATAAGCGCACCAACGCGCCTACTGTCCCTGTCCTAACGTCCCTTTTTATTCGTATCCTTTTCATGTATTCAAAATCATGTTTATACTTTTATCTGTTGTCTTATATATGCTTGACAAATAAATAAATAAATAAAAATAAAAATAAATAAATAAAAAACTTCACCTCACAGAGTTGTGGTTGTGGGGAAAATAGGAAGAGGAAGGCATGTTGGGTATGTTATCCACCTTGAGTTATTTGCAAAAATAATAAAGATGGGATATAGATAGATAAATAAAATGTCTGCAATTAGGATTGATACAAGAGTGATGGTATAACCCAGGTTCAGCCATGGAAGCCATTCCCTCTTAGCATACCTATTGGGGGAAATGGAAGGAGGGAGCAACTTTGCATGCCACCTTGAACAAGATGCAACTCTAACAAAGAAGTACATAAAGCTTAAGGTCTGTTGAGATCCTCAGTCATCCAGGTCATGGTTGTCCCCAAGATGCTTTTTCAAAAGGCAACTGGACTTGTTTTTCCTTAAAGATGTTTTGCTTCTTATCCAAGAAGCTTTTTCAGCCCTCTCTCAACAGAGGGGGAGGGATACGTCACCACCTATCTCCTGTTTACAACACAGTCCTTTCAGCAGTCCCAAGAAGGTTTCACACCCATTTGCACCCCGATTCAGGTGACCCTGAGGGCACAGATAAATCTCCAAGTGGCCTCAATGACTCTCAGAAAGAGTGCTAATGTCCAGGTGGCTGCAAGGAATATAAATCCTTCCATTCTCCACCATTCAGTCAGAACTGAAGAAGCTTCTTGGATGAGAAGTGAAATGTCTTCAAGGAAGAACAAGTCCAAATGTCTTTTGAAAAAACACCTGTGGGACATAAAGCTTAACTTTGCCTCTTCTGCTTTCTGTTATTGTTTTACAGTTGTATAGTTCAAAACGCATTTAATACTACTGTTTATCAGCATTGAATGAATTGTTTTGACAGTCTTATTTCTAAACTGCTTTGAATTTTCTTTTGCTATTAATGGGAAGCAGTATAAAATACTTTAAATAACTTTAAATATATAACAATTTAAATTTCATTAAATAGTGTAGAGATCAGGGATTTCCAACTTCCTTGGTTGTTTTTTTCCCCTTTGAAAAATATGTCGCTCCTCATGCAAGAAGCTTCTTCAGTTCTAACTATAACCACATTACAGCACATGACACAACACAGGAGAACAAACTCATCAGGCTAGGATTCAGAAATCCATCTGTATCTGAAAGACAAGGGTCACTCTTTTGAAGATAGCAAAGTTCACATTCTGGACAGAGAGGACCACTGGTTTGAAAGAGGAGTCAAAGACGCCATTTATGTTAACATTGATCAGCCCACTCTCAACAGAGGGGGAGGGATACGACATCATCTATCTCCTGTTTGCAACACAATCCGTTCAGCAGTGCCAAGAATGTTCCACACCCATTTGCACTCCGATTCAGGTGACTCTGAGGACAGAGGTAACCCCCCCCCAAGTGGCCTCAAAGACTCTCAGTGTTACATACTGACGTATAGATTTGCATAGCCGCCGCTGATTGGCTAATCTAGCGGTGGGAGAAATAAACTGCTGTCAATGGCTAGCCGGCTTCAGGGAAGCCCTTAAAAGCGGCTTCCCTGCAGCCTGCCGACAGTCCGTATTAGTTCAAGCTAATAGACAATAAAGGTGCTGAACTGTTCCTACGTCTCGACTCTTCATTCACGCGCGAATCTAACGCTGGCGACAAAGGTGGTTGAAGAAGGACAACAGGACAAAGACACCTCTTGGCATCCGTGGCCATCTTAGAAGCAAGCACCGACCTGCTCCGGCCAAACCAAAGGATGGCTACTGAAACCTCTCCAGCTCCAGCATTCTTCGATCCGAAGACGGAAGAATGGAAAACCTACATGTCCCGGTTCCGAATGTTCCTGGAAGCAAACAATTTCCAGGATCTACCGGACAACAGGAAGAGGGCTCTCTTCCTCACCTACTGCGGTCCACGAACCTACAAGATGGCACAGACCCTGGTGGCACCAACAGACATTGAGTCCATCTCTTGGACAACATTGCAAACCGCGCTGAAAGAACACTACGCACCCTCAGACCCTCCAATGGTCAGCAGAAACGAGTTCTACCATCGACACCAACAAGAAGGCGAATCCATAAACGACTTCGACCTGCAAATTTAAAGAAGCCATTTGCCACTGCTGCCAAAAGCGGGGCCATATAGCAGAGGCTTGCAGAGCCACACAACTGTCCATGTACCAGCCTGCCCCACTCCCCTCCAGACCACCCATGGGTCCAGGGAGACAAGGTCAGAACCGATCCAGGGGACAGCGGGGCAGGCAAAGAGACGATTATAATTACCAAGATGCAAAGGGACTCTACCACACAGTGGGTCATTCCGACGCCGGTCAAGGGGAGAAGTTCCACATAACCATGGCCATAGAGGGACTTGCATGTGAAATGGAGCTCGACATGGGCTCCGCCTTCACCATTATGGCCTGGGGAACCCTGAAACAGCTCATGTCAACCATCACAAGGCAGCAGCTGAAACCACAGAACATACGACTAAATGACTTCCAGGGCAACCCCATTTGTGTGCTCAGAAGGGACTCTACCATACAGTGGGTCATTCCGACGCCGGTCAAGGGGAGAAGTTCCACATAACCATGGCCATAGAGGGACTTGCATGTGAAATGGAGCTCGACATGGGCTCCGCCTTCACCATTATGGCCTGGGGAACCCTGAAACAGCTCATGTCAACCATCACAAGGCAGCAGCTGAAACCACAGAACATACGACTAAATGACTTCCAGGGCAACCCCATTTGTGTGCTCAGCCGAGCAGAGGTTCCCATCAGCTTCAAAGAATTCAGAGGGAAGCTGCCATTAACAGTCATCGAAGGACACAGACCAACCCTGCTGGGAGTGGAATGGCTCAAACCCCTCGGCATCACTGGACTGAATCAAATCCAAGGGGACAAGTTAGACAAGCTTCTGGCTGACTTCCAGACTGTCTTCGATGGGAGTCTAGGTAAATATAAGGGCAAGCCAATATCGTTTAACCTAGACCCCAGTATCACCCCCATTAGACTCAAGCCCCGCAGAGTCCCATTTGCGCTCAGACCTAAAGTGGACGAGCAATTGGACAAATTAATAGCCCAAGGGGTTCTGGAACCTGCCTACCATGCCAAGAAACAAGACCAGCTCCACCGTGAACCACCCCATTTGAATGGGAGACACCAAAGGGCCCGTGGTCAAGAATCCACATAGACTTCGCGGGGCCTATGGCGGGGCAAACATTTCTCATAGTGGTGGATGCCTACTCTAAATGGCTGGAGGTGGTCAACATGCATTCATCAACAACTGAAGCCACCACAAGAGCCTTAAGGAAACTGTTCACGACCCATAGCCTGCCAGATGTCCTCATATCGGACAACGGCCCACAGCTGACAGCCCAGCACATGGAATCATTCCTGGCCGACCTCGGCATAAGGCATGTGCTCGTCTCGCCATTCTGTCCGGCTAGCAATGGCCAAGTGGAAAGAATGGTGAGAATGACCAAAGAGACTTTAACTAGGATGGGCCCTTGGAACTGGCAGGAACAGATTGACCAGTTCTTGTTGGCACAGCACATCACACCATGTGCAGCCACTAACCGGAGCCCTGCAGAATTGCTAATGGGACGAAACTGAGGTCCCAACTGGACAGACTTAACCCCACTTATAATCCAGAGACACCTCTGTAATCTTGCAAACCAACAAGGACATTGTCAATAGGTGATTTAGTTTTTGCACAAAACTTTGCAGGGGACCCCAAGTGGGTGAGTGCCACCATAATTGAAATCACCGGTCCCAAATCCTATAAAGTAAAGTTGGGCGATGGTCGAGAGTGGCAAAGACATATCGACCAACTCAGAAGCAGGTTGGGAGATTCCTGGCTTTGCCAACCAGAGACCCCAACAACATCCAAAGCTGCAACGGGAAGCCAGGAGCAACGCAAATCTCCGCCCCTCAGACCATACAATACAAGTCATCCAGAAGACCACAGCGAGAACCAGGCCCTAGCTGCAAGACACCAAGAAACCCTAGTCTGAAGCCCGGAGGGGGATCGCGAACACATACCTGCTGCCGCCGGAGTCCAGCGAAGTCACCCGGGACCAGAGAACGACGACGTGGAGAGTTCAGCTGCCATGCCTGGAGGCCAGTTCTAGATTTTTCCACACACCAGAGGAGAAGCAGCAACAGGCATGTCCGCTCCAGTCGAAGACTACCGAAGAACTGAATCGCGCAGGCCAAGTTGGACTATCAGGCGCCCTGCTTACTTACAGGACTACGTGACTCATGTAAGTTCCTGATTGAACATTCCAGAAACTAAGAGGGGAGGGGTGTTACGTACTGACGTACGGAGTATGGATTTGCATAGCCGCCGCTGATTGGCTAATTTAGCGGCGGGAGAAATAAACTGCTGTCAATGGCTAGCCGGCTTCAGGGAAGCCCTTAAAAGTGGCTTCCCTGCAGCCTGCCGGCAGTCCATATTAGTTCAAGCTAATAGACAATAAAGGTGCTGAACTGTTCCTACGTCTCAACTCTTCTTTCACCTGCAAATCTAACACTCAGAGAGCTAAAGACCAACCCTCAGAGTGCTAATGACCAGATGACTGCAAAGAATATAAATCCTTCCATTCCCCACCAGTCAGTTAGAACTGAAGAAGGTTCTTGGATGAAAAGCGAAAGGTTTTGAAAGTGGGGGGGGGTGGGGGGAGCAAGAAAGTCCATTTGCTTGTAGTCACATTTCTTGGAGTTGAACTGAAGTATCAACAGACACCAATAGCAATAGCAATAGCACTTAGACTTATATACCGCTTTACAGTGCTTTACAGCACTCTCTAAGCGGTTCACAGAGTCAGCATATTGCCCCCAACAATCTGGGTCCTCATTTTACCCACCTCAGAAGGATGGAAGGCTGAGTCAACCTTGAGCCGGTGAGATTTGAACCGCTGAACTGCTGAACAGTCAGCTGAAGTAGCCTGCAGTACTGCACTCTAACCACTGCGCCACCTCGGCTCTTGTTAACCAATGTTAACAAATCACTCAGAAATTTTCAAGGAAGGAAATAAGGTGGTTTTTTCCCACAGCTTGAAGGAGAAGGGATGAAAAAAATGCAGAAGAAATTTTAGAGATAGTCCTACTCAGCATTACTGCAGCAAAACGTACTGTTTATGGAGAACAGCTGGAGTATCGAGAAATGATAAATTACATTACTTTTATTGCTAGTGCACATTTGCAAATGATGTTCTCCTTTTTTAAAACATAACTTTTATATGTGGATTGACAATAAGAGCCCTGGTATGTTTTCACTCCTGTGAACTGCAGCTGTTCTTTATAAGTATCTCAACAAAACATCCCAAGTGGAGGTTTTCAGGTGAATATTAAAAACAACGAATAATAACATTCTTTCTTCTCTGACTCCTGGAAACCATTTTGGTGATAGTTTTGCTTATCCGCTACAATTTGCACTAGATGTTGTTTTAATTTATGTCTTGAACAAAGCATGACAGGTTTATGAATCCTGTAGAAAACCCACCATCTTTACTGCATTTTGACAGAGCTTAGCAGTTAATAATTACGAAGGAGAAATGCATTTGTCTGAATTTTTATACAAATATAGCCAGTTCAAATCTCCTGGACTGATTCAAAGATCAGACAACATTTGTGCAAACAAAGGTTTTTCCAACTGTTTGCAATCAGGATCGTAACTCAAAAAACATGCATCAAATTGCATCCTCAGAAAAGTGGTCACAAAGAAATGCATCTATCTGGAGAAAGAATTCACAAAAATGGATTAGGGAGGGAAAAAGTTGCATAAATTGTTACCCACTGGGAAAAGTATACCTGAAACTGCATATGTTAGGGGAAATACAGACCAAAATGCCTATCAGTTTCCAGCAAGGCCTCCCCCCCACCCCCGTAAATTTACAAACTGTAATGAGCTAAAACAAACTTATGATTAGGTAAATGAGAAACTAAGTGAAACCAAACATATTTTTATTTTTATCAGTTAGGGTGAGAGTTGATGAAACATATAGATATGTTTCAGCCTATCTTAAAACCAGCCCTTTAGCTACAGTCTGAATCTGTGAAACATGTCTAGTTGTGTCCAGAGATACTGAAAGTCTCACATACTTCCAAATTCAGATACAAATTGCCCTGACCTGAACATTCAGGCCAGTACATTGATCAGCATTTAATTATTCACCAGCTTTTATGGTTCCTGAATAATACATCACATCAGTCAACTCAAGAAACCATTAAAATAACTTATAAAATAAGGACATACATTATGGAATTAGGTATTTCGAGCTAAATGGCTCTGTTTTGTACTGCTATTTTTTATTGTGATATTGCTTTATTAAATACTGCAAAGTCTGGTGGGCTATTTTTGGGTTTGATCTGTTCTATATCACTTTGATATCTTAGAATGAATGACAGGTTGCAAAGCTCTCTCAATAGACAAAGAAAGGTGTGAGAGTGGAGGAGGAATTAAGAGCCTGTTTGGTCTAGTGCAGCGGTTCTCAACCTGTGGGTCGCGACCTCTTTGGGTGTCGAACAACCCTTTCACAGGGGTCGCCTAAGTGCCCGCTAGCCCGCCATCTTGGTGCCATGCCCCCTTTGTCACCTCATCGTGCACGGGGAGGGGCGGGGAGGGGGTCACGGTGGTGGGGCGGAGGTCGCGGCATTAGGAAGGTTGAGAACCACTGGTCTAGTGGTTAAGGTGCTAGCTTAGAAACCAGAAGACTATGAGTTCTAGTTCCACCTTAGGCATGAAAGTGACTGGGTGCCTTTGAGCCAATCTCTTTCTCTCTGTCAGCCCCACTCACCTGACAGAGTTGTTGTGGGAAAAACAGGAAAAGGGAGAAGTATTAGGTATATTTGCCACCTTAAGTTACTTATAAAAAGAATAAAGGTGAGAGATAAATAAATTAAAGTGGATATGGACCAGGGAGATCCATTTTGAAATTTTGCCTGTTGAAATAGGAAAGAGCAGGTAATCCTCCTCTGCTTCTTCAGGACATTATCCCCTCACCACTGTGCATTTTTGCTAATATTGCTAATATTAAATGCCTTTCATGACTGGAGAATGTGGGAGAGGACTCTTGTTCTCTGCTAGAAAAATCAGATCAGAGACCGGATAAATCAAGAGTTGGCTTCCCTTCTCTGGGTTTTGCCCAGGGGTAAAATCCAGCAGGTTCTGACAGGTTCTGGAGAACTGGTAGCAGAAATTTTGAGTAGTTTGGAGAACAGGCAAATACCACCTCTGGCTGGCCCCAGAGTGGAGAGGGAATGGGGATTTTGCAGTATCCTTCCCCTGGAGTGGGGTGGGAATGGAGATTTTGCAGTATCCTTCCCCTGCCATGCCCACCAAGCCACACCCACCAAGCCACACCATGCCCACCAAGCCATGCCCACAGAACCGGTAGTAAAAAAAATTGGATGTCACCACTGGTTTTGCCCAAGAACGCTCTTCACACAACTACAGAGAACTAGCAACTGTCAGCTCCATTTGGTACTGTTTTACAATTTTTTTTCATTTAAAAAATGACACATATGAGACGTCAGCAGTTGCAAGGTGAACTGAGAAAAAACCTCATCCTTGGTCAGCTTTTAGCTGGGCTTCTTTGGAACATAGATAATACCTTCTTTGGAAAGAATGCTTCTGGTGAAGCTTGTAGAGTAATAGAATTTTTCTGAACTAGAACCTTGTGGATTTTCATATCACAGCCAGTTTGCTGTAGTGGTAAAGGTGCTGGCATAGAAATCAGAAGACAGTGAGTTCTAATCCCACCTTAGGCATGAAAGCCAGCAGGGTGACTTTGGGCCAGTCACTTTCTCTCAGCCCAACCCACCTCACAGAGTTGTTGTGCAGATTATAGGAGGAGCAAGGAATATTATGTATGTTCCTGCCTTGAGTTACTTCTAAAGTAATAAAGGTGGGATAAAATGTAATCATAACTAAAATTAAATGACCTTAGCCCCCGTTTTGGAGATCATGAATTGATAGTTCTTGCAGACTCCACTTCTTCCAGGGGTCACCATCTCTTCCTAACCACACTAGCTGAGAGCGTTCTTACTCCCACAATTATGCTGCCCTTCTTATTTATTTTTATCCACCTTTATTATCTTCCTTGAGAGAAAAACCAGTCTGATAGGTGATGAATAAAAGCCTTACCTTCCACACAAAATTAATTTTCTGAGGAAAATTGAGGATACTCCTTCTCTCCTCCATCTTTTTAAAGCGCCCCAGCTCTCAAAATAGAGGGAAAAAAATATAATACATACATACTGTACTCCAGTACTTTTTGTGCAGCTGTTTTTTTTTTAACACAGAAAACAGCTTTATGGATAAATGTGCAAATATGACTAATCTTGGAAAGAGACTTATTTCCTTGTATTTCTCAAATGATTCTGAAATGCAAGCAATTTTACCAGTGAAGACAGCAGAAGTAGGGGGGGAGTGGGTGGGTGTGGGTGGGTGTGTGTGTGTGTGTGTGTGTGTGTGTGTGTGTGTGTGTGTGTGTGTGTGTGTGTGTGTGTGTGTGTGTGTTTTATGGGAGCAACTTGTAATATCAGAAAAAGGGTGCCTTAAATATGGCTTCGGATACCTGTGGCAGAGAGGTCACCATAGGGTGAAACTGTCTGTTCCACAGTGAATTAGAGACATGCATTCATTATCTTCCCAAACCTCATTAAAAGGGCTTTAATGTGGTGACTAAGTCATGGGCAGCCAAACCTTTAATCTTGACTACATCAGACACACCTGTGTTACATTTGCTTTTGAGGACAGTTAGCAGAAACAGGTTAACTTACCATTTATGCCTCCAGTCTGCAGAATTAGCATGGAAAGCAGACTCCCTTTGAACTCCCTTTGACAGGGTACTCCGCTAATTTGCTTTGCTTAAAAAAAAATCCTCTGCAAACTATTATTGGCATCTTTAATGATCATTTGGATCAGGGCCACTCCCCAGACGAACACATCCCCATAATGTACTAGTTGAAGGTAGTACTTTAGTCTCTGATGATTTATTCTTTTTTACTCCATTCTTATGATCTTGATTCCAATGTACATTGTAAAATAAGTAATAAATTCTCATTATGATTATAAAAGGTTAGGGTTCAGTCGATATTCAAGTCGTTTAGGAATAATGTAAAACTGAATAATCCTTAGTAATAGTCATGGAGTTTTTCAGAGTGTGGCAAGGAAAAAGCTAAAAGAAATTGACCAATTCTGGTGGGATTTAAAAAAAAACACACCCAAAAATAGATTGCTTAAATTTATTTTAAGATACTGCTTAAATTTATTTCAAGATATTGCTTAAATTTTAATGCCATTACCGAAAGCTGGATACAGCTAGTTGCAAGTGAGCAAAAATATTCTTGGTTGTCGTTGAAAACTAGACAATTAGGAAAACCCCAAAACTATAACTCAGTCACTTCCAAAAAAAAAAAAAAAAGTGCAGTCCCATCCAAAGTAGGTGTATCCTGTTTGGGCTAAAAAGCTACGCTTTGAGTTCTGTTCTTTTATGTTTGACTTTTGGACGACAGAAGTTGCAAGGATACCATAAAACTAGATGACATTATTACAAAGAGAAATGCAAGCAAGCACACACAAAAACACATGTTTCACTGCACAAAGCAAAATATGTATTTTATTTTTAAAAGTAAAGTTTCCTTTGACTCAAGCTGTATTTTGGATGGTCCTATGGGCACATTTGTGTCGTTTTCTTGGCAATTTTTTTTAAATATTGACTTCATTTTATATTTTTAAAACTTATTTTTAAGAAAATTTTAAAATCCAATACAACAGTAACATAAGATATTAAATAAAAATATAACAGCCCTGCAAACATGTGCAGCTGACTGAAGTTAAACAAAAGCACTAAAGGATCTATAGGGCTTAATCTTGTGGCTTGCTAATGAATTTTTCATTATCGGGAAAATTAACTACTTACAGAAATAAGTGAACTGATGATACAGATCATCATTCAAGCCTTTACTTAAAGAGTTTGATTATGTTACTTCTAATAATTAAGGTAATCTGATATCTGATGAAACCAACCTGCTAAAGGTTATAACTGCTTTTTCAAGGCTTCTTAGATGCTTTCTTTCAACTTCCCAATTCAGCTTACAGTCCCATGACTACCTGGTTCTCTCCCATCCAAATACTGTACTATTCTACCCTGGCTATTATTTTGCAATCAATTTAAGTTGATTCAGAAGACATCCTGTCCCACCCCATATCCCAACTACAGAGGATTTGCTTGAACTCTTCAAGTGGGCTGGATGCAACTTTCATCAGTATGGACAATGATGAGAATTCAGCATAGCTGGAGGTCTCTCTTTTCCTATGATTAAACAAAGCAAATCTTTTAAGCAAGAAAGTTCAGATTGAATCTTTCATTCTTATTCCAGGGTTGAACTAACTGGCTTTTTCAGGCACCCGGGTAGTCCTTGTTTAGTGACTTCCTTGTTTAGTAGCTGTTCACAGTAATGACGGGGACAAAAAAGAAATTGTGTCCAATCCTTGAATGTATGACCGTCTGTTTGAAGGTCTGTGAAGCAAAGGAAAGCTGAAGTAAGATCAAAAGCACTGTTGTGGTTTCACTTAATGACTGCATCTCAGCAGTTTATCAGTTACAATTGTGGTCACTAAGTGAGGACTACCTATGCCTGCTCTTTCTGATCAATACTTCTGCTAAGCGCAAACAACAGGCTCCAAATAGGACAGAGAAAATGCTTGCCTTTTCTCTTGTCACTCATCATTCATTCAGGACAGGAAAAAATCAGAACTGGAGAAGGTTATTCCCAAGATCAGCACTGGGCCTCCTGCAGCTGCTCAGTGGTATCAATCTTTAATATCAAGATGACTTTTTGGGGGATTGCAAAGGAATCTATTGTGAATAACTTTTTGACCAAACCACCAAAGCAGACTTCAAACAATACCTGGGATTTCCCATATTTGGTGGGAAATTCTAACAAATCCAGCATTATTATAAAGAAATACACATAAAGTTACATACATTGTGGCCTTGTTTCTATAAAATGAAGTACAGTTATTAAAGTTTCATAAAAAAGAGTATGTTTAAATAAAGTTACTCCATACTAAAGCCACAAAGTGCTAATGGCTGTGTGTGAACTCAAAAAAGCCTATATGGTACTCGTTACATAAATTATGTAAATCTAATATATGCACTATATAAAGATATGTTCAAAAACTATACAACAATGGCTGTAGATCTCTACTTTATAATTAAACAAAACAGAATAATATTTGAATGCACATTACATTCACAGAAGGTCAGACGTGCACAGCATATAGTTGGTGGAGAGGGTATCATAATATTTGCAAAAATTGAAATTAGTAGATGCTGCTAATTCTTCCTCCTCCTCGATTTCTCACAGTTTTGTTTCAGGCATTCAAGATAACACTGGAAGATGCAACTCATAATATATTAGCAAAATAAACGAGGAGATAAGGACTGAGAAAGAATTGAAAAAGCAGATAGTGTTGGTCTGGAAAGCCTCAAAGTTGCCAAGTATTCCGAAAGTACATTATCATATGTGCAATATATGTAATCCTGGTTTTGACACCAAACCAAGACTGGCAACTTGGTCATTAAGCAAAGTGGTTACTAAGTGAAACCATGGCTAAACAAAGGCAGTCACTAAATGAGGACTACCTATGTAAGCAAGCATATTGTTAATGTGATTTGAATGTCCCTCATATGACCGGGGTATCAACAAGCTTGCAGAAGCTGTGACATTTGCAAAAGTGGAAATTATTTAAAACAAGGGTCAACAAACGTTTTCTGTGAAAGGCCAGATCTTGTTCCACCTCCATGAATGCAGTTGGCAGGTTAGCAAACCAAGGAACATAGCAGCATTGGATAGGTTGGCCCACCAGCAAAGAGGTTGCAGATAGATTGCAGCTGAAGATACCTTACCCCTAGCTCTTGGCCTGCCCCTTGTCCCATAGCTTAGCTAAGGATTGGGCCTGATGATCTACTATCCATCTGCCTACCTGTCCATTCTTACCTGGAAGATCATACAAAAAAACAGATGGTGGGTAACATTTGGCTCTTGAGCCAAACTTTGCCAACCCCTGATTTAAAAGAACAATGATGGAATGCAAAGAGAGAGAGAGACAGAGACAGAGAGAGAGAGAGAGACAGAGACAGAGACAGAGACAGAGACAGAGACAGAGAGACAGAGACAGAGACAGAGACAGAGACAGAGAGAATTGAGCATGCCCAGGAGGGTTTTGTAATTCTCCAAAGAGAAGCATCTCTTTAAGGAGGGTTCAAGTGAAGCATTCACTCAAAGTAGCTACACAAAGCAATAAGCTCCCTCTCATCCATCAGTAAAGAATCTATGTGGTTTGCTATGCCTGGCCTCTATGGCATTTCCAATATGGGCTGTACGTTGGCACATGCCTCTTCCAATTCTTGCAAGTGCCAAGCAAAGCTGGACAAAGTAATCCAATGTATTTTATTGAAGCACATTGTGTTGTCTCTGCGCCTCAGAGAAGATAACTGTATCTGTTGTTGTTCAAGGCAAGTCCATACTTCCACGCTTGGAGCAGAGAATCTTGAATGACCATTGCAAGATATGGTACACAAAGAGAATATAGGGGAAAAAACCACTAAGGAAAAGGGGATAACGGGCTGGACAGGGATAAGAATATGATCCTTTCTGCAATCTTTGGATCCATGTTTTATATCCTGCCAAACTCAATGGGAGTGTTTACACTCCCACACAGACACACATAAACACACACACACACACACACACACACACACACACACACAGAGAGAGAGAGAGAGAGAGAGAGAGAGAGAGAGAGAGAGAGAGAGAGAGAGAGAAATCTAAGAAATGTGCCCTGGGTCAGTCCAATGTGAGTGGGATTCTTTTTTTTTAAACCAGCTATAGAGAGCATTGGAATGATTTACAGAGACACAAGCTGAAAGTAAATTATGTTGTAAATGCCGGTCCCTTGAGTCAACAAAGAATCAGAAGGAGAAAAAAAAAATTACAAGAAGCTTGAAATTCCCAACAGCAGAGGTTGACAGGAAAATATGGTGTTGTTTTTCTATGAGTAAAAGTAACTTTTGTACCCTGTTTTCCCATGAGAAATTATAAACTTTCAAAGGAATTTGAGTCTCTCGCATGCACACATATATAAGAGCAATTTATCTGGGATTGCTCTCATGGAAATGCCAGGAAGACTTTCAAGTCGTTAGGGCTATGGCTGAACTTCATCTAAGACTGCTGCTACTTATTTGTTCTTGCTGCCTTGTCTTGTCAAAACATTTACTCAGCTTTCGAAGAGTTGCAAGTTGGCAACGTGTTAATAATATTAGAATGCATTTGTATCGGCCATGTGGCTGCAACATTTCAGAAAATTCGTCACTTATTTAATGAATAATGAATCTGAAAGAGTAGCTATGGAGACAAACAACCATATGTAGTAAATTAAACATGGACTCGTGGATGTATAGAAACATGGAGTGTCACCAAAGCAATTGTTTCTATTTCGTGATGTCAATCAATGACAGGCTTTCTTCTTTCTGGCTGGCTTACATGAATTTTACACCATATATTGCCACCGTACTCACATCCTCCTCTCTTTCTCTTTTCTCCACCTACTCTGAGCCCCCTTTTACATTATTGAAATATCCTTTGAATGGTGTATAGAATCAAAGTAATAAGGAAGAGAAGAGAAGGCAAATTGCAACCCAGAAAGATATCTGTACAGGCAGAAATGGAACTTGTAGAGCTGGGGGGGGGCAACCTCTGTTTAGTTCAATATTCCCCATACCTTGAGATGACGATCATATGCATTTACTTACTTAGCTGCCCTGCACCTCTTTGAATCCAGGATGGAAAAGTCTATTTTGGAAGGATAACAGGGATTTTAACTTTCAGCATTTTTAAAAAAATACATTTCCCCCCCAAAAATCCAATTTACAGGTAGTTCTTGCTTTACAACTGTTCATTTAACAATGGTCGCAAGTTACAATGGCCTTGAAAAAGGCTACTTATGCCCTGTACTTGCAGTTGTGGCCACTGCACCATCCCTGTGATCATGTGATCACAATTTCACACTTGGCAATTAGCTTGTATTTGCAACTGGCTGCAGCATTCCGCAGTCACTTTCCATCAAAAAAATGCCCATTGGGGAAGTTGGATTCACTGAACCACCATCACATAAAATTGTTATAAAATCATGTCTGTCTCGACTTACAACAGCAACAAATTATGCTGCAAATTCCAATCCCAATTGTGGTCATAAGTCACACTATCAGTAAATTTAAGAGTTGTTCTCCTCGTTTACCCTTTAAGAAAATGTTCTCACCCAAAAATAAAAATACTCTCAAGAGACTTTGAAGTGGTTATCGAAAGATAAAGAAGAGTCTTATGATGATTACAGCAGTTTTTGCAGGAGCTGGGGGCTGGGGTTCAAAACAGATGCAACATTGTGATCCAAGCCGTATAGAAGTCAACACTGTGTGCATGTAGAAAAGGATGGGGCTTTGATTGTGATGCCACAATTTCTGTCTTGCTGTTTTGGTCCTTCTTACTGTGAGTCCCTTGGGAGTTGGGCGGCATACAAATTTAATAATTAAAATAATAATAATTCAAGCAATATTTTCAGGCAGAGAGACAGTGTTCTTATAATACCTAGCCCAGTCCTTCTGTTCCTGATTATACAGACACATGATCAATCTAGTTGTGGTGGCGCAGTGGTTAAAATGCAGTATTGCAAGCTGAATCTGTTTACTGCCAGGAGTTCGATTATGACCGGCTCAAAGTTGACTCAGCCTTCGATCCTTCCAAGGTCAGTAAAATGAGGACCCAGATTATGGGGGGGATAATATGCTGACATTGTAAACCACTCAGAGAACGTTGTAAAGCACTATGAAGCGGTATATAAGTCTAAGTGCTATTGCTAGAACAGTTTTGGACAAGGGTCACATTTAACATCCTTGGAACACTGAGGGCTGCAAATTGGATGGGATCACTGGGATCAATGGGGGGGCACTCTTTGGAAGTTTAACTGCATGATGCCTAGGCTAAAGTATACACTACAGATTATGCCTGTTTACCTGTTCTGACCCAGCCTTAGCAGAAGCAAGAAACAGACTTCTTGTCACGAAAAACCCCTCTTTATTTACCTCTTGTGAATTAATTGCATTCACACACCGAAAAGTCCAAGCAATAGTCCTTCAAGGAGTTAACTGCAGTACAGACCTTATCAGTTCCTTGCGATAATTGCAAGGCCATGAGCTCCCAGCCGAAAGGCTGCAAATTAAGTTCTGCAAAGCAGTCTTTGTGGCACGAAACACAATGAGCAAAATCTTCAGAAATACGAACTGTTGTCTCCTATGACAACCACTCTCCTTTCCTTCTATTTATTCCCCAGCCAGGGAGGGACCATTCAGCGTCCACATGTTCTTTGCTTCCCGAGTCAACTCCTTGTCCTCCATTGCTCACTTCTTCTAACTGATCTGTGCATACATGCATCTGGAACAGGCCCCAGCTGTTCTTCCTCCTCACTCATTTCAGCCTCCAAAGGCAGCTGCCTCTCCAGTGGCTGGGAAATGTCGGACGGCCCTGGCTCTATCTCTGCATCCAACACAGAGCATCCATCAGACCTTCCCCAGACTCCAGCACTGGCCCAGGTTCCTCCCCAACCTCCTCATCATCCAAGTTTGCCGCCAGCTCCGCTGGCAGCTGGCGGGCCACAACATTACCCCTCAAAATGATCAAGAACAGCACTATATATTTTCTGTAGCCAATCCCTGAGGACCACAAAAAAAAAAGGCTCTTGAAAGCCATGATGAAGGCAAGCAAATTTTCTTCTGTATGAGGAGAAACTGTATGCTGCTGCTTCTTTAAGAGACTCACATCTTATGGCCAGCACAGCTCCTAAAAGCAGGAACCCCATTTTTCCAGCTCATCCCCAAATGTGGTAAATATGATGTTTATTTAATGAACAATAGAAAGGTCTTGCAGTCATGCGAAGTCTGAAGCACTTCTGAATTATTTTCTAAGAAGTCACGGCCAAGTGGTTATCAGGAGTCCCCAGATTACATTTTAAGAACCACTGATTTAAAGATTTTTTTTTCAATTTGATTAGTGTGTTTTTATTTCATTAGTGGGTTAAAAAAATAGTTTAGTGTATTCTACCCTTTTATAATTTAGCTGTGGCTTCCAGAGTGTTATGGATGTTTATACACTTGGTTCTATCCCAGGACATTTTCAAATAAATCATTGTGTGCTAATGTTTATTTACTGGAGTCTGAGATAATTTCATTGGGATGATTTTTTAATTATTGCTGGTTATTGTTTTCATACATTTTGTACTATACCTTGGTAAAGACATGTAATAAATTATTAGTTCAGTTCCTCTAATTGTGGATGACAGCCAATGTTGGCTGGTTTTCTTCTTCATACTGCAATAAGGTCTTGGGAATTGTAAATATAATATCTAATTATGTATAGTACAGGTATCAAACTTGTGGCGGCACATTGCCGTCACATGATGTTTCATTATGTTTTTTCCCTTCGCGGAACTGGGGTGGCCGTGGCCTACGCATGACGCATCCGGCCCGCGGGCTGCCAGGTTGACCCAACAGTGCTGTGATTTGTAGTTGAGTTGTTGTAAATTGTTCTAAATTTAGGTAATCCAAATTCTTTCTAAATCATCATAGTATTGCATTTTGTGCCCCAAAGCAACTGTTTCCACTGACAATTCCCCCCCCCCCCAATTGTTGAAGAAAAGGAAGACAACAGATTATAAAAGCTCAGGTTTTGTTCGATGTGTGGTTAAAAACATGAAAAAGACAAGAAGTCCTGATCTTTATAAGTATAATTAAAATCTTTTGTTTTTGTTATTGTTTTTCTTGAATAAAGTGTGTCCTATTAATTTTAGCTTTTAAACTGCTTGGAAAGAAGGCAGGAAAAATGGACTAAAATATTGAAGACTGAAGCTAGATGCAATAATATTATGAATTAGTAAATAATAAAGTTTTTGTCAGTCCCTATTTAGAAAGATATTCTTTCAAAATTGCAATCTGACATGAATTCTGTAACATAAAGTATATCAACATGGAAAAAGGTTCTTCACAAATACCTGACTTGAATTGCCCCTTTTTTTACATCTTGTGATGTCATCTAAATGGTATAATAAATGAGGAAATTTAATGTGACTCTCTTTCCCCCCCCCCCCCGTGGTGACATAGTATGACAAACAAATTTAGCTTTTGGCACCAATGAAACTCCTTGGAACACCTTAGTCTCATCAAACAATTTTGTTGGCTAATCGTTCAAAGAAAGAACAATGAGATGTTATGACATTTTTACACTCATCTCCCACAAAATGTAAAATAAAACCTTTAGCGAGTTTAAATGAGGATGGTTAATTCCTTGAAATCCAACCATGTACAATTCAAATATAAATATTTAAACTCTGCTCAAGTTTATGATTGCCTTTCATGTGAAAAACATAAAACAGCCTCCTGGAATAAAGTTGTCCAATATGTAATTTTAGTGGTAATTACGCTTCGTGTAGATACTAACCTACCTTCCTCTCTCATCAGAACTGACAAAAGCATACTTTTCCAATTCCACAGCATTTTCAAATCTGGAGTTTAGACAATTGGCAGTCTTTCATCCACTGGACAATTTCCCATGTGATACACAATACAAAGAACAAGGGCATTTCTAAAGGCAGCAGGAGCTTGGTTCCATGAAGAGGCATGAAAGATGGCCGGCCAATCTATTGTTTTGGGCACATAAGGGAACCCTGAAACGTCATGATGTCTCTGTTTGATCTGTTGTCACTACTGTCGGTTGTATGAAGAATTAACATATTTAATTAACTGTCTGACCAAAGCAGCTGTTACCTTATATAAAACTTTCAACATGGATGCCACTGAATGCTTGAATGTGCCAGGACAATAGAGGTTGAGAACTACTCGTTATGTTTTTACACCAAATGGCTCAGCATGACTCCACTTTCAATGGCCCCAATCAAGATTGTTCTTAAATTTATAATGGCACATAGTGACGCTTCCACCGAAATGGGGTGATCATATCCCAATTTCAATTTGCCAAGAGGATAGTTATGTTGCACCAAAATACAAGGTTTGGCAAACCAACTACTTCCCATATCTCTCTGATCCTGACATTCAGCCATCTATATCACTGATGGAATTGGCATCTAGTTCACTTTTGTATAATCCAACCATGAATTCATTTATAGTCAGTCTCTATCATGTGTGACTCCTGGTTAATTCTCTGTTGTTGTTTTAAATAACCTGTGAAAAGGCAAATTATTGAAATTACTTTTAAAGCAGTACAAATCTTTTTACAGGAGATGATGCTGATGTTGATTTCTATCGACTTATGTCTTGTCACGAGTCACATGAATAACATTAGACAACATCTGTCTGTCTGTCTGTTAGCTAGCTAATTTACAGGTCTACTAAGCTGTCTGATGAAACTCTAGGAGGTGAATATACAATAAAACAACAGAACCTGGGTTGAGGCCATATCTTTTAAAAAACAAAACACCTACCACATACAATCATGCAGGTAGAACTACTTCCTAGTCTCCACCAGGTGACATTGCCTCATTGGGGAGATCCAGAACATACCTACTTTGCCAGATCTGGAAGAAACCACTAGGGAGAGGCAGTTGCCCAAGACCCATAACATGTGAGACTTTAAACATGAAAATCTTGAATTGCACCCAGAAATCTACTAGGAGCAAATGCAGTTCACATAGCAGAGGTGTTAGGTGGTATATTGTACTGTTCCCATGTGTTGCTGCCGTCTGGATCACCAGAAGCTTCAGAATGTTTTTCAAGGGCAGCCCCATAGCCTGTTGCAATAATCCAATTGGGAGATGAATAAGCCATGATTAACCACAAGCAGTACTTCTGATCTTAGAATGGGCGAAGTGAAACAACAAGATGTATTCATGCAAAGATCCTGCTGGCCACAATTGCTACCTACTCCTCAAGCAGGAGCAATGAGTCCAGGAAGGCTCCCAGAATGCACCAACTCTGCCTGGGGGAATGTAATGTCATTCAGAGTTAACAATAACAAATCATCAAATACATGTAGCTCTAACATCCACAGCCCCTCATTTTTGTCAGGGTGGGGTCAAACCAGTGGTGGGTTGCTACCAGTTTGTCCCGGTTTGAGCAAACCGGTAGCGGCAGCAGCGGGAGGCTCCGCCCACTCCCCGGATGTCATCACGGATGATCTGCGCATGCGCAGAAGCGGTGCGCGTGCACGCACATCTCCAAACCAGTAGCAAAGGTAAGTGAAACCCATTACTGGGTCAAACATGGTTCCTCCACATGCAGACCTGCCTAGCCTCCAGGCAATGGGAAAACAATTTGTCGGCATCACTTTGACAGCCTAAGGCATCATCGTATAACTGAGTATCATCAGCTGACTGATCAAACTTCACCCCATGCTGATGAACAATCACATCCAGCAGTTTCACAGAGGAGTTAGTTAGAAGTGAAGAAAAAGCTAAACTTTGTGCCACCCTACAGCAGAGGCCTAGAGCTGGACTTCTTCCCCTCTAACGCTACCAACTGGAAACAGCTACAGAGAAAAGAGGAGAACCACTAAAAGATAATAACTCTCACTTCCAACCCCATCAGCCAGTCAAGAAGAATATCATCATCAACGGTATCATCATCAATGGTATCAAGAAGGACCAGAACCACCTGCCTTCTGAGCCCACCAGAGTTCATCCACAATCACAAGTGTGATCAATACTATCTTTGTGCTATAGAGCTGCGGTGGCACAGTGGTTAGAATGCAGTACTGTAGGCTACTTCTGCTGACTGCCAGCTGACAGCAAGTTGGCAGTTCGAATCTCACCAGGCTCAAGGTTGACTCAGCCTTCCATCCTTCTGAGGTGGGTAAAATGAGGACCCAAATTATTGGGGGCAATAGGCTGACTCTGTAAGCCGCTTAGAGAGGGCTGTAAAGCACTATAAAGTGGTATATAAGTCTAAGTACTATTGCTATTGCTATATCACAGCCAGAACCCAGATTGCAAGGGATTCACATTAGGGTTTAAAGCAGCAAATAAATATAAGCAACAAAAACCAAAATACAACAACCCATTCAACACGTTAAGGAAAGAAATCAACTCCATCACTACCACAACAATCAGAAAACACTCTAAGGAAGTGAATCACTTTGCAACACCCCAGGGCCATGCTCTTATAGGTTTACAACAGCCTAACAGAATCCAGGTAGATGGAGGTCAGGATGGACACTGTTCCAGAAGGCAAGTGCAGCTAAAGAGAATGTATGCCTCATAGAACCCACAATATGGCAAAACTTTATACCTGGCAGTAAAACACACCAATTCTTTCAGAGATTATGGTTGGGCAGAAATGATAATGGGGGGAAAAAGTCCCCAACCAGGTCCAAAGCAATGAATGACTTTAAAGGTGACAAACAAGACCTTGAATTTTACCTCAGAATGTGGCAGCACCTTGAAGATCTTGGCCAATATCCCAAAAAGTCATGACCAGGAGTTTTTGTTTCTCCCCTCTACCAAAAAAACCACCCAATTATTGTAAAAACAGATGTTTGACTTATATCCAATAAAAATACAATAACTGTGAGAGTCGATGCAGTGATGTAAATTGTGTTAAAAACCAGGTTAATCTGCAGGTAAATACAGAAAATCCAAATTTAAACAATAGAGAATAAATAGCCTGATTATTTTGGAAGGAAGAAGTGAACAGTATGCAGTAAGGAATGAAACCCTCCTCTGATGTAACGGTTTTCAGACATCACATTTTTCATTCTGAACAGGATCATCTTATCCTCAATTAAATCTACTTCTCTCTTATTCCAATGAGCCTAGCAACAGTATCATGACTTGGTCACCAACCAGGCCATTCAATGTAGCAAAATGTAGGGTATTCTACTGGAGCTACCATATTTGGTATTCTACCTCCCATTGCTGCCAACTAGAAATTTGGATTCATGAAACTTACATGTGGTAGCTCTAGTGGAATGTCCCTATTTTCATCCCCCCCCCCCCAAAAAAAAATGAGATAACACCGATCACCCTCTGAATAAAAGAATGTGAATAGGTAACAAGTCTCTTGGAAAGGGTTATCTCACAGGCATAAAATTGAAAACACGGTTGGTTCTTCTATGACCCAAGACTTAAGCTTTTCATTACAAATACTGTATCTTTCTTCAAGCATCCTTCTTAACACACAACCATTTGTCAAGTGATATTTTCTACCCTGTCTTATATTTTTTTGCCACCAAAAAAGGCATCAGGTCTTATTTTCAGGGGGGGATGTCTTCCACTGACTCACCTCACTTGCGTGTGTCGCCCCCGGCCTCCTTTTCACTGTCAGACATCTTCAGGAACTTCTTCTGTGGCCAGCAAGGCTTTCCTGAGGCCTCTGCAGCCGATAACAGAGCTCCAGATCGATCCGAACCTCTGTTATTGGCTGCAGAGGCCTTCAGGAAAGCCTTGCCAGCTGCAGAAGAAATGGGCTGGCAAGGCAGGTGTCGGGGTGTGTGAGGCCTGGCTGCAACTGTCCGAAGGTAAGTAGTAGGGCAGCTCCGCCCCCCCATCCCCATCCTTGGGCGGGATCTTAATTATGGCTTATTTTTTGGGGAGGGGTAGGGCTTATATTAGGCACACGTGTAAAAATCAAGCTAGGGGTTACTTTCGGAGTAGGTCATATTTTCGGGAAAACATGGTATTATAGTGTTAATGTGTAGAAATATGCTCTTCCTCTGCTTTGGTACTTCTCACCTTTAATTAGGGCTGGAATTGAAGTGCAACAAACAGGCTTCCACAGTTTCAAATATTAAAGAAATTAATGAAAATATGAAAGACCCAAAGAAATGGAAACAAGAGACAGCACAGGGAAGCTATTGCGCATCTCCAGGATTTATCATATTGAAAACAAATTTCCCAGGAAACAAGCATGTGTGTTTTAGATACAAGGCTTGTTTTTTTGAAAAATAAGTTAGGTTTTTCTTCAGAGAAACCCAGTAAAAAGCCTGTTTGAATAAATGTAGTCAGTTGGTCCTTCCTCTTCCTCTCCGTTTCTCTCTCCCTTTTCCACTCCCCCTTCCCCTCCCCCTCCTCTTCCTCCTCCTTCTTGATTGGTGGGAGAATTTGGGAATAAGGAAACTAAGTTACAATTTACATGAAAAGTTAAAGTTACACCAGTACATCAATATTGTCTGTCATTAAAGCATAATAAACGAAAGCATTTCTTTCTAGGTGTTATTCACTTTCATTTTTAAAAAATTAATTATTACTTGAAACAATTATGGTTAAATTCTGGTTAAATTAGATTGGAGTGGAATACCAACCTATAAAATCTGCCTTCATGTTCTGGCATGCACTTCTATTATAGCTCAAATATAATTATTAAAGCAGGAGATGGATGCCTCTCTGCTTTGGCAGCATAGAGTTGTTGAATATATGAAATTTTAAATTAACAAATAAGGGAGAAACAATGTTTTTTCCCCCAAGATGGGATCATATTTTTCAATTATTTATTTCCATTTCCAAAGGCTTCAGTGGACAGCAGTGAAGTTATGATATTAACGAGGATTTAGAGTTGAAATTTTGCATCACTTTTTTTTTAAGTAAGTTCAGGAATGTTACATTTAGCAGGGGTTTAATGCTAGGCAGCTGAGAACATGACTTCTCATCTAATTCTGTTAGTGCTGTTCCAAAGCTTGTAAATATTGAACTGGAATCATGGCATGCCAATGAAATTGACAATCTGGTTAGACAAAGGAAGTTTCACCAACTAGAGCAAAACAAAATAACAAAAACATGGTTGTTAATCAGCTTGGAATGGGCAACAAAAGATGGAATCATTTCACCATTTCCCACAATTTGCTAAAGAAAGGGAGAACAGGATCATAGCAGAAGCCATCCATGGCTTTATACATTCCAAGCCATTTTATTCGTACCTATTTAAATCTGATTTAGGACATTATTCTATTTAAGTCATATGAGCTGTCCTTTGTGTGGCTTTCTGATTGATTCTATTGAAACCCGATATGATGGTAGGTTGTTGTCTTTTTTCTGGTAGAAATATTTTACTCATCTTTGTAGCTTGGGCATCTCAGGCCAAAAATGGAATTTAAGTCAACCAAACAGCTTGAATGAAGCATTCCTATTTCCACAGTGTTTGAAGCATGCCACCTAAAGAACGACTAAATTGAGGAGGAAGGATTGGCAGAGTTATCCTTCTTCTCACCAAAGTGGAAAGGAACTTCTTTCAAATTCCATCCTTAACGCTGAGTTCTCTTCCTCTTCTAGTGCCATCCTGAAGTCCTTCAGATGAAGCTCTCAGTACGGTGCTGAAATGCTCAGGAAGCTAGGGACAGGCAATTGTGTTTCTAATTTCTCTTTCTGTTTGGTTTCTTTTTCTATAATTGGATATTTAAGCATAGGGAAGTAGTTTTGCATGTTTTGATTTTACTATTCAACACAGATTTCGGGTCCCTACCAAAGGTGGCTTGGAGAGCTGTGTTTAAAGTGGCACTTGAATAGTAGAGAAGAGAGTTGGCTCTAGCCCATAAAATCTGTCCCAAGTACCAAATAAATCATTTCTGCTTCAAAATCAATCTGGATGGGAAAGCTGTTTCAACAGCCAAGTGGAACTGTTTAAATTGGCTACTAATGCAGCAGTGGCTAACTAATCCATTGCATGTAATATCCAGGTTTCTCCTTTTGTTCCCTGGAACAAAACAGCGCCAGCAAAACCTATAAGGAGGTGATTCTGACTTCTTTCCTCCCTTAGAAGAGGAGGCGAATGGGGCATCCACGTGCAGATGATTTCCTGGTAGACACAAAATGTATTTCAGCAAAATGTTAGCATTAAAAACAAAATGTTTATTCTGCTTTCCGTTGCGGAATATCTCATTCACCCAGTTCTTTCTTTCTTTTTTTTAAAGTTCTTACTGTTTATTACTGGATGAAAGCACTCGGTTGATGAATTACTTCAACTGATTGTTGCTGTAATCAACTCACAGGTACAACCCGATTATTCAAGCAGTAATTGAATAATCAGTGCCTTCTAAAGATGGGAGGCTATGACAGATGGCAAAGGGGACTAGTTCCCATTGTGATGTCTTGCTGTGAGGGCTAAGAGTAAAATACTGCAATGATCACCATAAGTGATCATATTAAAAGCAACTGCGTTCTTTTTGCTGATGATGTAAAACTATTCAACACCACCGACAATGATGCTACCCTTCAAAAAGACCTTGACTATGTGTCAGAATGGTCAAACAAGTGGCAACTTCAAATCTCAACCAACAAATGCTCTGTCTTACATATTGGCAAAAAAAATCAGAACATAAAATACAAACGGGATGGACATGACATTGTAGACAACCCTCACTCTGTCAAAGACCTTGGAGTACTCATCCTAACCCTAACCCTAACCCTAATCCTAACCCTAACCCTAATGATCTAAGTGCCAGAGCCCACTGTAACAGCACTGCAAAAAAAGCATTAAGAGTTGTTAACCTAATCTTGCGTAGCTTCTTCTCTGGCAATATTGTACTGCTAACTAGAGCATACAAAACATTTGCTAGACCAATTCTCGAATACAGCTCATCTGTCTGGAACCCGCACTGCATATCGGACATTAATACAATTGAGAGAGTCCAGAGATATTTCACGAGAAGAGTCCTCCACTCCTCTACTTGCAACAGAATACCTTATGCCACCAGACTTGAAATTTTGGGCTTAGACAACTTAGAACTACGCCGCCTTCGGTCTTACCTAAGCATAGTACATAAAATTATCCGCTACAGCGTCCTACCTGTCAATGACTACTTCAGCTACAACCGCAATAATACACGAGCACACAATA
>QLTV01004263.1:135900-153829 GCA_003457575.1 Thermophis baileyi | reverse complement strand
TGAAACCAGCCTTTGGGTCCAGATTAAGACCTCACACCCAACCAACTTCTCCTCCAGTAGTCATACAAGGAGAGACCCACTATGAGGTGAAGAAATTTTTTGACTCTAGACTGTATAGAGGTCGTTTACAATATTTAGTGCATTGGAAAGGGTACCCTTTGTCTAAAACTACTTGGGTCAAGAGTTGGAATGTGAAGGCAGATAGGCTGATTAAGCAATTCCATGATAAGTACCCGGATAAGCCAAAGGGTACCCCTGGGGGGGGGAGAGGTGGTTAGGAGCATCGTATTAACCCCCTGATTATTCTCGTTACAGGATCAGCTTCTCGTCTGAGGGGGGGGTGCAGCCTGTCAGGCCTGGAAGCTATCTTTTACCTGTTGTATTCAGGCCTGCCACATTTTCTGCTGTGGGAAAATGGGAGGGGGAATTGTATGGAGTAGGTGATATATAGTAGTCTAAATAACATTCTTTCCAGAAAGTCAAGGTCGCTGTGCCCGGCAGCTGTGATGAAGTGAAGGGGAGGCATCTTCAGTTTTGGACGGTGCCTGATTGGATCATGTGATGGACATGTGGGTGGTTATACCTTCTACTCCATATTTTATAATACTCTGTTTCCTCTCTATCCCTTAGTTCCATCGTTAGTTTACTCATCTCTGTGCATTCTAGCACCTTTTTTATAATCATTGCATTCGAGGGGTTCTTTTCTTTCTTCTAATTTTGGGTGAATGTAATTCTTGCTGCTGTTATTATGTGTTGTATGATATAATATATTTATTTTCTAAATTGTAGCTTTGAGGAAATCCAAGCCTCGGAGTTTCTTTTCGTTGAGGGTGTTACTTGGAACCCTGACAGGCAGGGGGATGGGAAATCGCGCCTCGCACCTGCACCAAGGAATTTACTCCTCAGTCATAACAAGATGCATTCTGGCTGAGCAAGTCAAGGCCATCTCCGTGGATACCAGTAATGCCTGGAGGGAGTGACTTCTACAACCCGCAAAATTACCTCGTTGGGGAATGTGACCGGGTGACACACTTTGGGGGGAGGGGGAAACAGGGTCAGAGGCAAGGCGTGAAGGGGGTGAAGTCGGAGTTGGCTTCATCTAGGTAATGCTGACATGGTGCTCCTAATAAAAGACTGGATTTTTATTGCCAGATGGCTTAAGACTCTTAATTGCATTAGGGCACTGGCTGGAACCCTGACAGCAAGTTTCTGAGCCCAAATAAAATCAATATGATATTTTGTTCTCTTTGTAATGCCAGCCCTGTCTTAATTCTGCTGTCTGGGCTCTGGGGTTTGAAATCTTTACTTGCATTAATTTTATTTTTTACTATAGTCCAGTTTAATCACATCCTTTTTGTATTCATTGCTACAACCCTACGTGGCCAGCTGTTACAATTTAGGGAGAGGGACGCTTTGGCTATTGTTATGATTTGGGGGGTATTAAAATGTACAGCATCCTGGATGTGAAGGTTGCATGAATGAGAAAAGATTTACCTCTTACTTAACAGAGGTAAACTATGTGTTTAAGCTCTACTTTCAGTGCTGAAAGGATGAGCTCTCAAACGCATTAAACCGTAACTAAATATGGTAAATATGCCATAAATAAACAAGGAGAAAGAAGGCCTAAGATGTGTCATAGAGGTGAGGGTGATGATGTGATTTGCCCAGAGACAAGATGATTTGTAAAACACAAGGCTGTCGCAGTCACCTGTGGTTTATTCAAGCCATGACTTAACAAGAGGAAGGAATATAGTCATAGAGAAGATAGTCCAGTTTAGGACAGAAAAAGATCAACAGAATTGGCTCGGATTCTTTTCTCGTTCAATCATGGAACTGACAGTTGTTTAGCAGACCTAACGTGGATGCAAGCAGAGAGTCAGTTTTGAGTGTATGAGTGTCTTCGCCTGTGTCACGGAGTCTGGGGACCTAAGGCAGGCAGGCCTAGACAAGTCCTGCAAAAGGTTCAAGCATTGTGCACTCCCTGGGCTGCAGCTGTTGGGAGGAAAATGCCTCCCAATGAGGATTCTTCCAGCTGGGAAACAACGCTTTGAAGAATAAATGGAATAGCGAAGCAGACCTGCCGGAAAGAAGTCTTTTTATGGCAAGAAACCAAGACAAGTGACATTCAGCAAAGTTTCTTGGCTAGCTAGGCTGATTGACATCTAAATGTGAGTTTATATATTCTTTCAGAGCCTTTCAGCTTAACACATGCTTTTGATAATTAAATCCTGTATTTGGTGACGTTTTAATTCTATATCTATTGATGGGATAATTTTTCTTAGTTTGGCTTTGTTTGGAAGGAAAAAGGGTTTATCTCTGTTGAAAAGAAATGAAGTTGGGAAATCTGACTAGTTCCTGTGCCTTGTTTATCCTAATAATTGCTTTAACAAGATGGTAATTGGTTTCACAAGATATCACTACTGTGTTATCTGTCAGCCACTGTGTTACGCATCTGGCTACTTTGTTGCTACATTCAGGTGGTTTTGTTAGTCTTTCTGATTAGCCCCCCTGGGGCTGTCAGTTCTGGATGAGTCAGACAAGGCTAGTGTTTTAGTTTGAAAGGATTTAAATTGTGATTTATTCATTTGTATTTGATTTATTTGTATTGTGTTTGAATTATTTGCTGCCTCATGGTTTCTTCTTCTATCTGGGGAGGGGGGCCTTCCTTCAATCCCCCATTTTGTACTATTACTGATGATTCAGTAATTAGTACAAGATTTAAACTGGTGGAGTGTAAACTTGATAGTGGCTGTCAATTTGGCTCATCATTAATGAAACCTTATTGGCCTGATTGCTGGTTTTTGTCATGCACTTTCTTTGACATCTAAGGCATGGGAGTATGCATTGGCAGAAACAACAAATGATGATTCCCATCATTGTAACTCATCAAATGTAAACTTATTCCCCATCCTCATCCCTCCCCCCATTTGATTCAGTTTCAAAAAGGGTTTTTAATGTCCACTCCTCGGTTTCTGGGTTTTTTCTGAGTTGCAGGGGAGGAACCTTTGGTGTTGCTTCAGGTGGGATGATGTGGTCCACAACTGCTGGCTTTATGTGAGTCCAATGGATCCAGGTGTTCTTTTCTGCAACCTTAATTGCTGTGTGAGTGGTCAGCAAAACTTGAAAGGGTCCAGTCCACTTTGGTTGCAGTGGTGATTTTCGTGTGTAAGACTTTATCCAGATCCAATCTCCTGCTTCAAAAGGATGTAGATTTTCTTCTAGAGGTAGGGTCTGTGTCAGGGCACTCTGCTTCCACAGTTCCTTGAGCTGCTGCTGGAGAGCTGTAAGATAGGATGATAAGACCACCTCCCCTCTTTCTAGGCAAAGGGATTGAGGGTCCAGGCCTTTGAGCATGTCAGGTGGGTGGCCAAACAGTCACTCAAAGGGGGAGATGCCTATGTCTCGCCTTGGCCGGGTTCTAAGATGGAACAAGACAATGGGTAATACTTGGGGCCAAGGTAGGTGTGTCTCTTGCCAAAGCTTACCTAGGAGGGTCTTTAACTCCCTATTCTGTCTCTCCACACACACACACCGAAGAACTGGGGTGTCCTGGAGTGTGTAGGTCCTGCTTAATGCCCAACGCCTGAAGGACATGTGTGATAATTTGCGACACAAAGTGTGTCTTCTATCCATGTCCAAAACACTGGGGACTCCAAATCTGGGCACAAGGTCTTTTAATAGGTGCCGTGCGGTCTCTAGGGCGGTGGCATGGCGGCATGGAAAGGCTTCCACCCAGTGGGTGAGCTGGTCCCTGCACACCAGTACATACTGGTAACCACTAGCCTTGGGGAGTTGGATGTAGTCTAGTTGAATTTTTTCGAAGGGGCGTTGGGCCCATGGCCTTCCCCCTGAGTGGATAGCTTTTCTTGAGGAGGAATTATTGGCTTGGCAGGTTTGGCAGGTTTTGGCTATACGTGTGGCTTCGCTGTATACACCTGGGGCATACCACACCCTCCTTATGGCATCTACCATTGCTTGGGTTCCACAATGTCCTTTGGAGTGTAACTGCTGACAGATTAATCTCAGCAGGCGTCTAGGAGCTATGGGTCTCCCATCTGGGACCCACCACAAGCCATCCTGATAAGTGGCTTCACACTTCTCCTCCCATGCCTTTGCTTCCCCTGGTTCTAACAGATCCTGGTATTGCACTGTTGGTCCTAATTGGAAGAGTGGGAACATGGTAGATATCTGCAGAGGTTGTGTGGCAGCCCATTTGGCTGTAGCATCAGTGAATTGGTTCCCCTTTGTGATTCTTGAGTCATCTCTTTGGTGGGCTCTACAATGGATGACTGCTAGGGTTGAGGGTAATTGGATTGCTTTCAATAGGTCAGCAATGAGGTCAGTGTGGGCTATTGGTTGGCCATTAGATGTTAAGAAGCCTCACTGCTTCCATAGGGCATCAGTCGCATGGCAAACTCCAAACGCATATCTAGAATCAGTGTATACGTTGGTAGACCAGTCCCTAGCTATTTCACAGGCTTTTCTCAGTGCGATGAGCTCAGCTGCTTGAGCGCTGTAGCACGGCGGCAAAGGGGAAGCCCAAGCTGTTTCATGCAGGGAAACACCAGCTGCTCCTGTTACTCGAGCTCCCTCAAGCAGATAGGAAGAGCCATCAGTAAATAATTCCAGGTCTGGGTTTGGTAGGGGAGTATCTGTTAAGTCAGGACGTGGTAACTCAGCATCTTGGACTAAATATAAGCAGTCATGCAATATTTTGTCTGAAAAATTGGTAGGCAGCAGAGTTGCCAGGTTGAGAGTGTTACAGCGCTCAAAGATAATATTTTCTGAGGTAAATAACTCTGCTTCATATTGGGCTAGGCCAGTGTTGGCTAACCCTTTCGGCACCGAGTGCCGAAACGGGACCGCATGCATGGGGGGGAGCACCGGAAACCGGAAGAGCAGCTCCCCGGTGTGCATACGTGGGAGCACCAGAAACCAGAAGGGCAGTTCCCTCTTCTGAGCTTCTGGTTTCCGGTGTGCGCATGCGCGCTGGTCACCTGGTCTTCCGGTTTCTGGCGTGCATGCATGCGCGAAGACCACCTGGCCGGCACGCATGCACACGCTGGAAACCGGATGCTCAGCTTCCCGGCACGTGCATGCGTGCCAGGGAGTTGCTCTTCCGGTTTCCAGCGCTCCCGCGCACGAGAAGACCAGGTGGTATGTGCGCGCCGGAACCCGGAAGAGCAACGGGCAACGGCTGGCATGCCTGGAGAGATGGCTCTGCGTGCCACTTCCGGCACGTGTGCCATAGGTTCGCCATCACGGCGGGGTGGATCTTGCAGGGTGGGGGCCATCCCCCAAGCCTGGCCTTCCTCCTCCCTCATCGGCAGGGCCAAGAGAAAGAAGGGGCGGCGTGGGGAAGCGCTCCCCTCCCCCAGCCCAGTGCCGAGCAGAAAAACCCAGCGGGGGGGGGGGGAGGCTGGCCCAGCAGAAGCGCCCCCATTGGCAAGTCGGACGGTGGAGAGGCCTGGCCCGGATCTCACAATGAGACAATGTTCGCCACCTCCAGACGCCAGCTGCCGCCTTTGAAATGCAGCGTGCCTTTGAGGAAGCCAGGCAGCGATGGCTGGGGCGATGGGGGGGAAGCAGAGGTATCAGGGCTGCTCCACCCCCTCCTCAGCAAGCCAGGCCTGGAGGAGGGTGGAGAGTTGCGAGCCGAGCACTGGAGGGTCAGGAGGCACGGTCCCACGTCGCCCCAACACGCATTTCCAGCGCACGCTCCTCTGTCCCGAAGTGGGATTGAGTGGGGGGTAGGGGGAAGGGAGCAGAGAGCAGGGGGAAGGGTAGGTGGGCTTCCTATGCCCAGGAGCGATGCCAAAGGAGAAGCAGTGGCTGAACGCGTGTGTTGGGGAAGCTCCGTGGTCACAGCTTTTCCTCTTCCATCCACCCCCCCTCCTCCCATCCTTGCTGTGCTTTTTCTTCTATCCATGGCATGTGCATGAACGGTTGCAGGATTCCCGGAGGTAGATCGCAACCCCTGACAGCTGGGCTTTTCACCTCCCATTGCACAGGCTGCGTGCGGGGAAGGCCCTCAAAAGCACACTGTCCTAGAGCTTTCTAGTGTAGCATCTTAAGTTAAGCTATTATGAATTCACCAGCAATGCCCAAACAGTCTAAATTTAGGAACTGAAATAAGAAAGAGTGGGAAAGTAGGTGATCGATGGACTTGTCTGACTGATGGATGGGATCAGCCTGATAGCTTTTATTTTTGATGTTATTTTCAGGGTGCATATGATCAAAGGACTCCAGTCCATTAAATCTGTCTGTCTTCATAAAGGCGAATAAGAAGATGCTAGCAAGACATTAGATATATACACCCTGTTTCTCCCAACATAAGACATCCCCTAATAATAAGCCCAATCGGGCTTTTGATTGCATGGCAATAAAGACAAACGCTTATTTCACGGTTAAAAAAATATAAGACAGGCTCTTATTTTTGGGGAAACACGGTATCTAATTGGGAGGACCATGGAGGAGTCACCATAAAATCCATTGAGAGATCTATCTGAGGGAAGGGATGCAAGCCAAATTTATCATTATTAGAGACAAAATCTGGCTCTTTCCTCTCCAATAGCAATAGCAATAGCACTTAGACTGCTTTACAGCTTTACAGCCCTCTCTAAGCGGTTCACAGAGTCAGCATATTGCCCCCAACAATCTGGGTCCTCATTTTACCCACCTCGGAAGGATGGAAGGCTGAGTCAACCTTGAGCCGGTGAGATTTGAATTTTTGAAGTTTTGTGCCATTTGTGCTCTGCTGCTGCTTCGGAAATGGCTCTCCCGCCCGCCCCCGGGTGTATGCTGACCTTTATTCCTTCGCCTGAAGCACAGCTGATCAGCTCCTCAGCTGTGTTTCGGGCCGATTATAGCGACTGAGCATGTGCGGAAGCAGAATTGCACCGGGGGAACGCATGCACGTGCGCAACATCGCAATGCACACCGGTGGCGAAGATAAGTGGAACCCACCCCTGAGCCACGCCCACAGAGTGGTAGTAGAAATTTTTGGAACCCACCCCTGAATCAGTGGTTTTGCCATTTCCCCAAAGGAGGGAATCCAGGGGCGGCAAAACCCTAGGACCCCCAATAAGGCTTGAACTTGGCGTTTTGTTTGGAGATGCTTCATTCCTAATATGGTTTTAACCCTTTCTGGTGCTAATTTCCTTGTTCCAGGGGCAATAATGTACTGTATCCTAAGTATGTTACCTCTTTTCTTAGGTACTGTAGCTTTAAGGGTGAGGCTTTATGAACCCTCTCGCTCAGGCATTCAAGCAAATGATAGGTGTCTGCCCTGCAGCCATCTTCTGATTCTGAAGCTAACAGTAAATCATCCACATATTGGATTAAGGTGGATTTATGTGGCAGTGAGATAGAAGCGAGGTCTGCCTTTAAGATTTGGGAAAACAGTGTTGGTGATTCGGTGTAGCCTTGAGGCAACCGTGTCCACGTGTATTGCTGATTTTCCCATGTAAATGCAAACAAGTATTGTGATGCAGGTTCAACTGGGATGCTGAAGAAGGCTGCACAGAGATCCACTACTGTAAAGTAGGTGGCTGATGCTGGCACTTCTGTGATTATTGTAGCTGGGTTGGGTACTACAGGTGCTCTAGGGATCACGTGGCTATTTATGAGACGCAAATCATGAACGAATCTAAAGATGGGTTTCCCTTCTTTATCAAGGTGTGGTTTCCTAACTAGGAAGATTGGGGTGTTGCAGGGGGAGGTGCATTTGCGCAATACTCGCTGTTCTAAGTATGCTGTTAATAACTTCCGAATAGGCTCTATTGTTTCTGGCTGTATTTTGTATTGGGGAATGCAAGGGGGTGGACCTGGTTTTACTTGAATTGTAACTGGGGAAGCTCCTTTTAGTAATCCTACTTCAGTGGAATCCCATCCCCATAGAGAGGCTGGAAGGCTTCTGAGGTCTATGGGCAGCTGTGATTCTTTCTCAATTGGGCATATTAAAGTGAGGTGTGTGTGTGTTTGGCTGGAATGTCCAAATGGAGCCCCTCTGTAGTGCATTTGATGGTTGCCCCCAGCTTGCAAAGCAAGTCCCTGCCCATGAGGGACAGGGGAGATTGGGGACAGATGGTAAATGGGTGCTCTAGGGAAAAAGGGCCAACTTCCACTTTTAGGTCACTGGTAAATTCAACAGGGATGATTTTCCCTCCCACCCCCATTATGTTATCAGTGGCCCCAGGCACTACTGATCCTTTAAAGGGTGCCTTAGTGATAAGTGAGGAAGTGGCTCCAGTGTCAATGAGACATTCATATGCCTTTCCCCCTATAGCTACAGTAAGAAGGGGCTCTCCATCGGGGCCATTCCTTAAGGGAATAGCTAGTCCATGAAATGTGGCTTTAAATTCTTCATGATCTTCCTCTAGTCAAGACATTTCAAGTTCTTGTTGCTCCCAATGGGGTCTAGGCTGGTTGTCTGTCCCCATTCGTGGGGAAGAGAATTCTCTAGGAAAAGGGGGCCTGGGTGGGTTATGACGGCCCCTGGTGTCCCTGTAAGTCCTTGTACAATCTCGTCTGAAATGTCCTTCCCTCCCACACCGGAGGCAGTGCTTGCAGCCGGCTCCTGATTCCCCCTTTAATTCGCACTGCCGGCATCTGGTCCATCTACTTGGTGGACAGCTTTGCCTTTGTCTATTTTCTTCATTTAAAACTGCAAATGCCTGCAGATCCTCCCTTCTCTCTGCTCTTCTTCTCCTCTCTTTCTCTCTCTCCTTTTCCGCTTCCTTCCTCTCCTTTTCCTCCTGTTTTATCCTTTCTCTCTGGTCAAACACGAAGTTTGCAACCCTGTGCAACTCCGAGATCTCTAAAGTTGACCAGTTGGAGACAATTTTATGAAAATGCCCCCTTATGTCTTCTGCTGATTGATCTACAAAAGCAGCAGCTAGGATTCTCTGGTCTTTTTGACAATTTAAGTCTAGATGGCCGTATGCTACCCCAGCCTCTAGGAGTCGGACCCAAAAAGCGTCTGGTGTTTCTTTTTCACTCTGAGTGGTCCGTTGAAATTTGGAACAGTTCAAGGGCTTTCTCCCTATTTCTTTCAGGGCTTCTAGTAAATTGTCTTTGGCTCTAGAGTATTAGTTCCAGTGCTTAGTGTTATTATAGTCCCAGTCTGGGCGATTTAGGGGCCAGGCAACTGTAGGAAGTTAGCACCCACCACTCTCCTGGGAAAATATTGAGATATTTCAGGAAATATTAAAAGGGCAGAATATTTCCCCTAAAAGGGAGGCAGAAACTCAGGCCCCCCCCCCACACCTTTGTCAATGGGCCATTAAGGCCTGGGCCAGTCTATTCTACATAACAAAGATCTACCTCCTTCAGAAAAAGCCATAGTAGGAATTGCCCAAAGCCCTTTCATTACATCATCACCCAGCAAAGCTCAACCAAGCCTGGGACTCAGAACAGCCTACAGAGTTGCCCCTGCATGGCCCCATGGGAGTCTGACAACCAATCAGAACACAATCTCAAATTCAAAACCCAACAGAGGGCATAAAACCCAGGCACTCCCAGCATCTCTTCCCTTTTTGCCCAGGAGCCATGTGATCCTGTTCACCAATAAACCATCTTTCCAAGCAGTCTCCGTGTTTCCAGTGTCTTTCTCCCCACTTGGAACTGAACCGAGATGGACATTTCTTCCAACACAACCCTAACAGGGGCTGCTTGCCCTGTTGTGGTTATTATAGGTCACCTGGCTATCTCCTCAATTTTCTCAAAGAGCTTCATTAACTCATCCTTGGTTAAGAAAAGGTGTAATAACTGAGTCATATCCCCCCTGAAGGATTATGGCTGTCAACAATAGATTTTATAGTCCTAATGACTGCTTGTGGGTCAGATTGGAAGGACGGGGCATCCTTTTTCCATATGACTAGATCGGATGGGGAAAAGGGAGTGTGGGTTAATATAGAATCAAGCTGGCCTCTTTGTCGCCCAGCTACAGGCCTGCTCAGCAAAGGGACCATAAATTTTGGTTCTGAACTGTCTGGGGCTGATGGGGTTTTGGGGTTTTCCTGTGTTTTAGTCAGGTCTAGGTCCTTGAACCTGGAAAGTTCAGCCCAGCAATACCAGTAGGGTAGTTGAGCTGGCTTCAGTCTACACCGAAGTGTTTTCAGGGTTGAGTATTCAAATGTACCGCCTTCTGGCCAGATCTGTTTCCCATATTCATTGGTAAGCAAAACCCACTTTTTACATAGCCTCTGTGCTTTTTTCTTTGTCATGCCCACCTGGACAGGCAACCTCTTTTCTTCCCAGGCGTCAAGCAAGTCTTTCATTGGGGAGCCTACCATGACCCTCAAGCTAGAACATCCCATGTTTCCCCTCTGATGTAGGGATTCAATTTGGCTCAGTCGGGTCCCAGCGAACTGAGTCTCCTGGTGAGACAACCACCCCGCCAGCAATTTTCGGATTAAAAAAAAAGGGATCCGTGAGGACTCTGGTTCCCTATCAGAGTATGGGCACCTCCAGTTAGGGATTCTCCTGCCTGCAGTTTTCAGACCGGAAAAAAAATGGTCTGGGAGGACGTTACTGCTCCCCGCAGTAAGTACAGACACCTCCTGTCACCGGCTTTTCCCTCGCTCACAGTTTTTGGACTCAGGAGAGTCCTGAAGGACCTCTGCTCGCTTCCTCTCACAGGGCTTTTATTTACCAATTGCTGTTGGGCGGCTCCGGTCTACCAATACCAAAAGGGAAAGGACGGAAAGGGGGAAAAACTCTTGACACTTTCGCTAACCGCTCCGCTCCTCTTTCCTCTTACAGAAGGTCTCATGCTTTGGTTCTCCCCCCTTGCTTTCCCGGGTCCTGCTGGTCACGGCTTTTGCAAGCTAGCAGCAGGCCGAGGGGCGGCTAGAGAGAACATGAAGAGAGTGAGATCCAGCTGTTGTTGGTAGAGGATGCCCCCCCCCCCACGCACACACACACTCACACACACAGCTGATTCCACTTTCCTATCTCTAAAGAAGGCAATTTATTTATTTTTTCAAGTTTTTTTTATTTTTTACTAGCTGATTACCCGGTGTTGCCCAGGTATTTATTTATCCCAATCTTGTATTAGACAGGAAAAGGAATGAATTATATCTATAGTGTCAAATCAAATCAATGTTATTTACAGGGTTTTAAAAGTATAAGGACCTTGTTCAAATCCCAGCTACGGAACCTGTGGACAGCTGGGGGATTTAAAAGTGCCACCCCCTGCCTCTGCCACCACCCATTTTACCATTTCCTCAAACTGGGCCTGGGACTGGAACATAAATCCCTGAGGTGGCCCATGCTGCGCCTCCTCCACCCCTGCTGAAATAGGCTGGGTCTCCTCTCTGGCCTCCATACCTGTTTCGCCTCGGTTGGGGTGGTCCTGTCCTTCGCACAATGAGTTGGGGTGAAGGACGATCCTGGGAACACGGGCTGAAGCTGTGAGGTGGGGGCGGATGATCCGCTTAGGCCGTGACATGCTCAATCAAAGCCCTCTGTACTGGCCAAATCAGGCGCCCTTCAGTTCGTAGGTGTACTGTGTGAGGGAGGTCTAGGCCTGAGTTGGGGCGAAGGACGATCCTGGGAACACAGGCCAAAGCTGTTCCCTGTGAGATGGGGCCACCGCAGTGAGGTGGGGGCGAGCCAGAGGTGGTATTCAGCCGGTTCGGACCAGTTCGGGCGAACCGGTAGCGGCAATTTGGACTGGTTTGCCAAACTGGTAAATACCACCTCTGAGTGGCCCTGCCCTTGCCCGCCCGGTCGCCTGGTCGCCGCTTGCCCTGCCCGCCTGCTCGATGCTCGCCCCACCCATCCCTGCCCTATATATGTTGCCTTTGCCATGTGGCCCAGCTAATCGCCTCTCCAGTCGCCTCCGCGTGCCGCCCGCTCTGCACGATCCTGGGAACACAGGCCAAAGCTGTTCCCTGTGAGATGGGGCCACCGCAGTGAGGTGGGGGCGAGCCTCACCAAAGGTAAGCTTGCCGCCCGCTCGCCCTTCACCTTGGGTCGGGGCCCAGGGATGCACCATTCACTGAGGCCCCGGAGCCACCGCCCGCTCACCGCCCGCCTCAGCCTGGTCAGGAAACGCACCATTCCCCGGCTCCGGCCTTGCCCCGGAGCCGCAGCCCGCTCGCCGCCCGCCTCGGCCGGGTCGGGGCCTCCTCCTGCATGCCGCTTGCTCTCCCTTCGCCACGCATCACCCCGTTTCCCCTCCTTCAGTGGCCCCGGCCATTACTCAATCTCGTCGCTTCCTCCCCCACAACCGCCTGTTTCTTTGTCCCGCGACCTTACCTTCCTCCCACTGCTGGCTGCCAGGGAAGGCAAGCCAGGGCTGAGCCATCGCTGCTGGGCTCCCCACCAGCCCCCATTTGTTCGCCCCCCCCCCCCCCCGTCGCAAGAAGCCAAAAAAGAGGTGGCGACTGCAGGCTTCTTGTGCTGAAAACTACCGGCCTCCGCTTCTCGAACATGCCGACAAAGACCTTCAGTCCCGTGACCGTCACCGCAATTGCCGCCCTCTTCTATGGTGCGTGTGCATGGCTGGCGCGAAGAACAGAGTGGCGACTGTGGCGATGGTCATGGGACTGAAACTCTTTTTCGTGTTTGTTTGTTTGTTTTGTTTCTTGTTGTCTTTTTGGAACTTGACAGTTGGTTAGGGCTCAAGCATGGATGAAGGTACTGTGCCGGGTTTGGAGGCTGCGGACCTAGAGGAATCCGTAGCACCAACGTGTCAGGTTCTGAAATGGCGCATGAAAAAACTCCAAACAACTAAGCTAGTTAGTGTAGAGAAGCCTTTATCTTATGCTCCGGCACAAACCGACAAACACCCGTGTGAATACGGTTAATTATTGTCACCGCTACTGTGCAGTGCTCCCCACCACCTTTTAAGGATTCCGCTGTTCTCCCGTGACTCCACCCATAATCCACTCTCCACCCCCAACCAGCCAACATTAAACCCGTGGTCCGCCCAGAGGCTCTTTATTCCATGCAAGCCAACGTCCTCGGCAAACTGCCTTAAATCTCCTCTTGTTCCGGGTCCACCTCTCAGCTGTGAGGCGGCAATGACGTAAGTCAAAATGGCAGCACCCACAGCTGCAGCGGAGTTACCCGCAGCTATCAGCGAGGCATCAGCATGACCAGGGCTGTAACGGCCCATTAGGCAGGTGGGCAAACGGTCTCCCCAGCCCCTCCGTGATGGCAGCCCAGCGTGCATGGGGCTCACATGCGGCCCCCCTACCACGAAGGTGGCATCTGAAAGACAAAAATGCAATGTGAGGTAGGTCATGGCACCGATGTCACCCCCCCCCCCCGGTTTGACTGGGTATTAACGTGTGCGGCATTAACGTCCTGACAGGGTACCCAGGACGCTTCCGCCAGCGGGTACCCCTTCCACAGGATAAGGTATTGCAGACGTCCTCAATGCCATCAGGAGTCTAGGACGTCCGCTACTACATAATGTTGGGTTCCTCCCATGTCGATAGGAGGAGGTGGGGATGGAGGGGTGCCCCATAGTGAAGACACCCTGAAAGGACATAGTAGGCTACTGTGGAAGATTGGGTGCGTCTTCTCCAAGAAAGACGGGAGCCGTAGCCTTACAGAGACAAGATTTATGACCTTGATTATAGTGAACGGGCCGATGTATTTGGGTGCGAGTTTTTTACAGGGCACCTTTAGGTTAAGATATTTGGTAGATAGATATACTTTTTGGCCAACATGGAAGGGGGCCTGTGGTCGTCTCTTTTTGTCAGCCTGTTCCTTATATTTCCGTGCCGCCCTTTGTAAAGCTTCTTTGACCCTCTCCCATATCTGTTGTATTCGGGACATCCATCCCTGTAACCCCAGGTCTTCAGGTTCTTGTTTTGGACACTCAGGTATGGGGACAAATTCAGTACCAGTAGCTACCTGGAACGGGGTGAATCCGGTGCTACTATGGATGGCGTTATTGTATGAAACCTCCGCGAAGAGGAGCAATTCTGCCCAGTCCATTTGTTGGGATTTTATGTAGCACCGGAGATAACGCTCCACCATGGCATTGGTTCTTACTACTGCTCCCTTGGTAGCCGGGTGGTATGCTGAACTGAGTCCTTGGCCTGACCCTATCATCGTCAGGAATTTGCTCCAAAACCTGGCGGTGAACTGAACCCCTCTGTCTGATACTATTCGGCATGGTAACCCCATGTAACCTGTAAATATGAGTGATAAATAGCTTAGCCAATTTCCTGGCTATTGGCAAACCCTCACAGGCCACAAAGTGGGCCTGTTTAGAGAACACGTCGATGACCATCCATATCACCTTCTTCCCCTGGCTGGTTGGCAGGTCGACAATGAAGTCCATAGCTATCTCCTCCCATGGTCTAAGAGGAGACGCTACGGTTTGGAGGAGGCCTGGAGGTTTACCTGGCTGCTTTTTCATTGTGGCACATGTTACACAACTGCGCACATACTCTTCGATGTCTTTCTTTAGTCAGGGCCACCAGAACTGATGGTTAGTCAAGTGCAACGTTTTAAGAAAGCCAAAGTGACCAGCCATATGGACATCGTGACACCGTCATAACACCTCCACCCGCAGAGCGCTTGGTACATAGATCTTCGACCCTTTCCATGCCAACCTGGCTCTCTGACTCAGGGTATATTTATTGGCCTGGAACCACTCATCCGTTATAAGGGTCTTTTGAATCTCTTGGGTGATTTCATTAGCTTGATGTTTTGCTCTAGCTATGCTCACTTGTGCAGTTTGAGACGCTGGAATTATAGCCTGCACGACCTCCTCACTGTCACTGGCGTATTGTGGCATATGAGACAAAGCATCTGCCAGAAAATTCTTTCCACCGGGGATATATTTCAGCCAAAAATTGAAACATCTGAAATATAACACCCATCTGACCTGCTTGGGTGACAACTTATGTGGGGTTTGGAGGGCCTCCAGATTTTTATGATCCGTCCAAACCTCGAATGGTAAGCCCCCCCCCCCAAGAGGTGTCTCCACATAAGCAGGGCCCACCGAACCGCAAATGCCTCCTCCTCCCATATCGCCCAATTTCGTTCGGTTTCATTTAACTTGCGGGAGGTATAGGCACATGGCTGCAAACATCCCTCCTCGTTGGTTTGCAGGAGAACCGCCGCTACCGCTACATCGCTGGTGTCTGCCTGCACCACGAACGGTTTGGTGGGATCAGGATGTTTTTAGATGTTCGAATGCCCGTTGACAAGTCAATGTCCATTGTACCGGTTGACCTGGTCGTGGCTTATGAGCCAATTGTTTGGTTTTTAGGAGATCCGTTAATGGAAGAGCCACGCGAGCAAAGGACAGGATAAACTGACGATAAAAATTCGCAAACCCCAAGAAGCTTTGTAGGTGTTTACGCGTTCTTGGGGCCTGCCAGTCTAAAATGGCCTTTACTTTTGCGGGGTCCATCTCTACACCTTTTGGGGAAATGCGGAATCCCAAGTAGTCTAACTGCAACTTGTGGAACTCGCATTTCAACAACTTGATGTAGAGTTTGGCTGCTAATAGCTTGCTTAGGACCTGGCGTACCAGGATGACATGTTCTTCTAGGGTTTTGGTGTAAATCAATATGTCACCCAGGTACACGAGCACACCACGGTACAGATGTTCCTGCAAAACTTCATTGATAAGTTGCATGAAAACCACAGGTGCTCCTTTTAAGCCGAATGGCATGACCCTGAATTGATAACTGCCCAACAGGCAGTTGAACGCCATCTTCCATTCATCACCAGGCCTAATTTGGACTCTGTAATATGCTTCTCAGAGGTCGAGCTTTGCAAAGACTCTCCCCTCCACTAAGTGAGCCAGCATGTCTTTCATTAATGGGAGGGTACATATGCTCTATGCATACAGCGTTGATCCCCCTAAAGTCAACGCAGAGATGCAGCCCTCCGTCCTTCTCCCGGAAGAGAACCGGAGTGGCTATCCTTGATCTAGCCGGTTGTATAAAACCCCATTTTAAATTCTTTTCTACATACGCCCTCATCTCCGTTAGTTCCGGGGGGGTCATTGAGTACATTTTTGGCTTTGGTAGGACTGCCCCTGGTAGAATTTCAATAGCGCAATCGGTAGCGTGATGGAGAGGTAGGTTATCACACTCCTGTTCGTTACAGACCTCTTTGAGGTCATCATATATCGCAGGAAGCCCTCCCTGCTCCTTGGAGTGTCTGTCTGTCATTTCGGCGTTTCCCACACCTTCGGGATCTTTCTCATGTGGGGGAGGATCAGGCCCGACTCCTATCCTTAGATGCCTGCAACCCACACCCCACCAAATCATTGGACCCCACTTATCAAGCCAGGCTAGACCTAGCATGATTTCCTCTGTAATCCTGGGGACCACTACGAAATGGATACATTCTTGGTGGGGACCTATCTCCAAGGTAAGCAGCTCCGTGACGTGTGTTGCCGGTTGGCCTCCCAGCAAGGACCCATTCATCTGTTCAAAACGAATGGGATGGGTCAACCTGTGAATTCCTACACCTATATTTTCCGCTGTGGTCGCACTCATGAGACAGCGAGTGCAGCCTGAATCTATTAGCGCTTTGCACTGTCTCCGATGGCCTGCTGTCAACACCACTGAAATGAGGAATGGTTTGATCGCTTTGCTTACCATGGGGTCAGTTTCACCGTCATCATCACTGCCACTGGTCGTCTCTAGCTCGTTGAGGTTAGTGCCAGGTCCTGTAGGGGTTGAAGGTTGGCTTGTTTGTTGTGCCCCCCTCGCCGGAGTTTTCCTGGTACTTTTCCTAGCGGTGCTCTGGCGGGGCCCTGGTGTTCCAGTTGATGCCTTGGGACCCATCTCTGTGCATTCCAACGCACGATGGCCCAGCTTTCCGCACCGACCAGTTTCGTTGCTTCAGATGTAACCAGGTGGGCCATCAAGTGGCAGAGTGTCCATTTCCTATTCCACGCACGCCAGCTCTGAGACCGCCATCTACTGGTGAAAAGATGAAGGATCGGGCTCGACCGATGCCGGAACGGTCCCGTGTAGCAGCACAATTGCAACCACCAGACACCCTAACTCCTTCTAAGGATACTGGTGTCCCTCCGGTGACTGGGAGATTCCCGGTGGTGTCCTGCGACAGTGACGATGAGGACTCCGATGACCCAATGGTAAGCGACCCTATCCATCCCTTTGTGATCCCCGTATCTGTCCGGAATCGCCGGACGTCACAAGAAGCTACATACGGGGCCCTGATAGATTCTGGGTGTACGCGGTGTTTAATCCGCCATAGTGTAATAGATGAATTGGGGGTTAGGGCAGTGAGGATGTGCCAACCCGTTAAATTTGAGCAAATGGACGGGTCTGTGTTGGGGGGTTTTCCAGCCACCCATTTTACAGAACCTGTCACCTTAGGGATAGGTGAACATAGGGAGAAGATTTGGTTCATTGTCATAGAGAAGATGATTGAACCTATCATATTGGGGTTGGCCTGGTTGGATAAATGGGAACCAACTATATGGTGGGAGGGGGGTTTCTGGAAATTACAGTTCACAGTGGGCCCAGAACCACCATCCCGGGGACAGGCGAAAGGGGGTGAGGGGAAAGAATCTCCCATCCAATCCCGAGTATATACGGGGATCTGGCAGAGGTCTTTAGTGAGGAGGAATGTGAGATCCTCCCACCTCATCGTCCTACCGATTGTGCCATAGAACTAATTCCCGGGGCAACATTGCCTAACTAATTCCCGGGGCAACATTGCATGTACTCCACTCAAAGAGCTACGACGTTACATAGATAAAAATTTGGCCAGAGGTTTTATTACACCTAGTAGGTCAAGAATGACCACACCTGTCTTGTTTCAAGATAAAAAAGATGGGGATCTCCGCTTATGTGTGGACTTTCGGGGCCTGAACGCAGTATGTGTGGAGCATCTCTACCCTCTACCTCTCATGAAAGATCTGCTTGCAACCCTGGCGACTGGTCATATCTTTACGAAGCTTGACCTTAGG
>QLTV01004263.1:55227-73452 GCA_003457575.1 Thermophis baileyi | reverse complement strand
GGTAGTAGAAGTTATTTTTTCCCTGTTTTAGAAGTCGTTGTGATTGTACTTGTCATCCTTACTATCTCCCAAACTTTGTTCCACTGTACCATATACATATTGGAAATATAAACAATATTATAGCTCTCCGCTCTATATAGAAATTATCACAATTAGGTTCGCTACTATATTCTATCAATTATTAGTTAAAACATTTATTCCATCTAAATCTCTACACTCAGTTCATTAATTCATTAATTATATCCAATAAATAGTTTTTGTTTAACAAGTATAAATATTAATCTTTATAATTCTACTTTCACCAAAATATATATAAAAAAAGGTTACACTTCAAACCAATCCACTAATAAAGACATATATAACTCTCTACATTCTGTTCATTAATTCATTAATTATATCCAATAAATAGTTTTTGTTTAACAAGTATAAATATTAATCGTTATAATTCTACTTTCACCAAAATATATATATAAAAAGGTTACACTTCAAATCAATCCACTAAAATAAAGACATATATATATATTTATAAAAAAAGGGAAAAAAAACAGTGTTCTACTAATATGTCTTATTCTCTATATCTGTTAACATATATAATCAGGAACAGGATTCCTTTAAACACAATAGATTTTAATATCGTGTGGTAGGCTAATCCTAATATTCACTTACAACTTAGAATCATATAATAAGCAAATCTCTTTTATTTTTAAATTGTAAAGTTCCTTATCCAATATAATTACCACACTTCGCTACTTCCTCCGTCTCTATATGTCTCTTTCTTTTATCATCTCTCTCTCTTTTTTTCAAGATGTCTCCCAATCATTTCGCCTAATCAGCTTCTGTTCACTCATGAGTGCTCTTCTTCCTCTTCCACCAACTTTCTCTCACTTTCTCTTCCTTTCTTCACTTTCTACTGTCCCTTTTGCCACAGTCCTTTTCCAATCCTTCTTTTAAGTCTTTTAACTCCTTTGCAGTACGGTATTGTAATTCAAATCAATCCTTCACCTCTCCTCCACTCTATTACTTCTCAGTGGCCGTTCCTGCAACTTCCGTTCCCACTTTCACTTCGCCGCTTTTGCATTCCAGGAGCCGCTCTCTGTCGTCTTTAATATCTCCAAATCCACCAACAGGGATCTCCTTCTCACTCTTCCTTTTAGATGTTAAAAATCCGCTTTCCTTCACTTTCTCACCACTCGTCCCAGCTGTTTTTCACTCAATGCTTCCCTCTTCTCGTCACTCTGTTACACCTCCGGATCGGCTCAATGAGTCAATTTCTTCTGTGACCAGATCGTGGGGTTTCCTCTCGCTATCTGGAGAGATTGCCTTTCTCCTCCGATGCCTCGAGGTTTCCCCTTTCTACCACTGCTCCCTCCGAGATCAGCTTCGCCCGTGGGCCTCCGTAAATCACAAAAACACGGCAACAGCTCACGGAGGTCCGCTTGCTCCTCCGCTCCGGCGTGACTTCAAACCAGAAGCCCCTGTTTGCTCCACTTTTATATCCTATGGAAGGGGCCAATCATCTCCAAGCCTTACTCCCGAGTAGTCCTTTTCCTCCATAACTGTTCTTGCCTTCTGGCAGCTCTGCTCATGCGCGCATTGGGAACAGGCTCCCCCTGTTCCTCTGCCTCACTCATGTCAGCCTCTGAAGGCTCTGGAGTCAGCACAGACCTCCCAGATGGCCTGGGCTGGATCTCTGCCTCTGGCACCGAGCCTTCTCCAGATTCCAGACCTGGCCCATGTTCCTCCCCAGGCTCCTCGCTGTCCGACTCTGCTGCCAGCTCCGCAGGCCGCTGGCGGACCACAACAGGTAGCTTCTGACAAAGGATACCCTTTCCAGAGTACTAAATACTGTAACTGACCCCAGTGCAGTCTAGAGTCAAGAATCTTTTTAAATTCATAATGCGTTTCACCTTGTATTATCATAGGTTTAGGAGGAGGAGCTGGTATGGGTCTTAAAGTAGATTCTACTGCCGGTTTCAATAAACTACTGTGAAACACTGGATGTATTTTCCCTAGTATTCGAGGGAGGCTAAGTTGGACAGTTACAGGGTTAATAACTTTCACTATAGGAAAAGGACCGAGGAATTTAGGTCCAAGTTTCTTGCTAGGTAACCTCAATCTTAGGTATTTAGTTGACAAATATACTTTGTCTCCTATTCGAAAAGGAGGCTGGAGAGACCTGTGTTTGTCTGCTTGAGTCTTATATTTCTCAGCTGCTTCCACCGAAGCTTTCTTAGTATTTTCCCACCCATTTTTCAATGAGGCCATCCATTCTGTTAGGGACATGGAGGTGGGTGGTTCTCTAGGTAATTCAGGCATAGGCACAAATTCCATTCCAGTAGTTATCCTAAAAGGAGTCAACCCTGTACTGCTATGCACCGCATTATTATAAGCCACCTCTGTGAACGGCAATAAATCCGCCCAGTTTTCTTGTTGATAATTTACATAACATCTAATGTATTGTTCCACCATTGTGTTTGATATTTCCGCCGATCCGGTAGTAGCTGGATGGAAAGCCGAACTAAGCCCCTGGGATGATCCAATGGACCTCAGGAACTCTCTCCAGAACTTAGCAGTAAATTGGACCCCGCGATCTGATATTATCCAATGCGGAATGCCATGAACCCTGTAAATGTGCTTTACAAAAAGTTTTGCCAGCTTTTTGGCAGAAGGTAACCCGTTGCAGGCTATGAAGTGTGCTTGTTTGGAGAATAAATCAATGACAGTCCAAATCACCGTGTTTCCTCCACTTTCCGGGAGTTCGACAATAAAGTCCATTGCAATCTCCTCCCAGGGTTTTGTGGGTTCGGCCACTTGCTGGAGGAGCACAGGGGGTTTCCCTGGTCTGGATTTCATGGTGGCACAAATAGCGCAACTTCTAACATAATCCTCTACGTCGGTCTTCATCCTTGGCCACCAGAATTGTCTTCTAACCAAACGGAGGTTTTTTAAAAATCCAAAGTGACCCCCTAGTTGAGAATCATGACTACGGTTTAGCACCATTAGTCTCATGCCCTGGGGCACATAAATCTTACTCCCTTTCCAAGCCAGTCCCTCCCTCCCTCTCCTTAAGTCCATTTGGTTTTCTTTAAACCACGTATCGCTTGATAGCGCCGCTTTCAACTCTGCTGTCAACTTGTCTTCAAGGAGGTCAGAACGGTAGCTGGTTTGTGCTCTAGTGCGCACTTGGGCAGCTGGTTGGGCTTCAGAGATCATGGCATGTACTATCTCTTCTCATCAGCTGTCAAATTGGGGTTTTCTGGACAAAGCATCAGCCAATAGGTTCTTTCCCCCTGGGATGTATTTGAGGTTGAAGTTAAAGCGTTTAAAATACTGAGGCCAGCGAACTTGTTTGGGGGAAAGTTTCCGAGGGGTCTTCAGTGCCTTGAGGTTTTTATGATCAGTCCACACTTCGAAAGGATCCTTAACCCCCTCTAGAAAGTGTCTCCAGGATAAGAGAGCCCATCGCACTGCAAAAGCCTTTTTCTCCCATACTGCCCATCTGCGTTCAGTGTCCGTTAACTTTTTTGACACATAAGCGCAAGGCATTAATTCGTTTTGAACGTTCTTTTGGAGTAGAACAGCCGCTACAGCCACGTCACTAGCATCAGCTTGGACTATAAAGGGTTTATTTGGATCAGGATGCTGGAGGATCGGCTCCGCCACGAATAGGTGCTTTAAATGTTCAAAGGATTTTTGACAGTCCATTGTCCAAGCGAGTGGTTGGCTAGGTTTTGGCTTGGTCGGAGATGGGCCGGTTTTTAAAGAGCCGAGGTGGCGCAGTGGTTAGAGTGCAGCACTGCAGGCTACTTCAGCTGACTGCTAGCTGCAGTTCGGCGGTTCAAATCTCACCGGCTCAAGGTTGACTCAGCCTTCCATCCTTCTGAGGTGGGTAAAATGAGGACCCAGATTGTTGGGGGCAATATGCTAACTCTGTAAACCGCTTAGAGAGGGCTGTAAAGCACTATGAAGCGGTATATAAGTCTAACTGCTATTGCTATTTAGTAACTCAGTTAAAGGGAGCGCCACCTCCGCAAAGGAAGGGATGAATTGTCTGTAGAAATTTGCAAAACCCAGAAAGCTTTGAAGTTGCTTACACATTTGTGGGGGTTGCCAATCTAGCACAGCCTTCACCTTTCCAGGGTCCATTTCGATCCCTTGATTAGACACTCGTAGCCCAGGTAGTCCAAAGACTCCTTATGGAATTCGCACTTTGACAGCTTCGCGTAGAGTTTGGCCGCTAAAAGCTTCTTCAGCATTTGTCTGACTAGTTTGACATGCTCTTCCATATTTTTGCTGAATATAATAGAGCCGAGGTGGCGCAGTGGTTAGAGTGCAGCACTGCAGGCTACTTCAGCTGACTGCTAGCTCCAGTTCGGCGGATCAAATCTCACCAGCTCAAGGTTGACTCAGCCTTCCATCCTTCTGAGGTGGGTAAAATGAGGACCCAGATTGTTGGGGGCAATATGCTAACTCTGTAAACCGCTTAGAGAGGGCTGTAAAGCAATATGAAGCGGTATATAAGTCTAACTGCTATTGCTATTGCTATTGCTATAAGAATGTCATCCAGGTAAACGAGGACCCCCTTATACAGGTGTTCATGTAGTACCTCATTGATCAGTTGCATAAATACTGCGGGGGGCCCTTGAAGTCCAAAAGGCATGACTCAGAATTGGAAACTGCCCGGGGGCAGTTAAAAGCTGTTTTCCATTCGTCTCCCTCCTTTATGTGGACTCTGTAATATGCTTCCCTTAGATCTAGCTTGGTGAAAATTTTGCCTTTTGACAAGTGGTTCAGCAAGTCCTTCATTAGGGGGAGGGGGTATGTATTTTGTATACATATTGCATTGACCCCCCTAAAATCAACGCATAATCTCAGCCCCCCCATCTTTCTTCTCTTTAAACAATACTGGGGCTGTCACTCTAGATTTTGCAGTCTCGATGAATCCTCTGGCTAAGTTGGTATCAATGTACTTTCTCAACTCGGTCATTTCGGCAGGCGTCATGGAGTACATTCTTGGTTTTGGTAACTTGGCCCCAGGCTCTAATTCGATGGCACAATCCGTGGCTCGATGAGGGGGGAGGATGTTACATTCCTCCTCACTAAACGCCTCGGCTAAATCTCTATACTCCTTAGGAATCTGGGGTTTGCCTGGAGGCAAGTCTGAAACGGTGGCTGCTGTTTCTGGCGGTTGGCCCCTATGGATTGGCAGTCTCTTGGGAGAAGGGACAGGGGGTAGTGGGCCAACGCCAATTATGATTTTCTGGTATCCATCTTCCCATTTGATGGTAGGGGCCCATTTGACAAGCCAGGCAAGGCCCAATATGACACATTCCGACATCCTTGGTGCTACTATAAACCGTATAAGTTCACAATGTCTTCCCATCTCTAATCTAACCAGTTCTGTAATTTGGGTGGCTGGGGCTCCTCCAATTAATGTTCCATCTACCTGTTCGAACTTAATTGGGCATTTTAGGGGTCTAGTTTTTATTCCTAATTGTTCAACGATTGGGCGCCCAATTAGACATCTGGTACAGCCTGTATCTATTATTGCTTCTACTTCTCCTTGCTCCCCAGTCTCAGGCACCACCAACTTCACTTCAATTGAGAAAGGGGGGGTTCTTGCACTCACCATCGGGTCATCTTTGTCGTTAGCCTGACCGGGAGGGGCTCCTTGGGCCGGAGGTTCCTTGCTCTCTTCAGTGGGGGGGACCTCTATGGCTTGTCGGGCAAATCGTCTGGTATCCGGGGGCTTTCGTGGAGCCCTTCTGCCTCAGGCAGCCATGGCGGGACGTTGTTGTGGAACCGGCGCAGGTGCCAGATACTCAGAAGCCCGATGGGCAACAACAGTAGCATTTGATAATCCCTGTAGGTTGAGCAGGAGGGGCCTCAGCAGGTTTAGTCAGAGGACGTCTAGCCAAAGTTCTCCTTGGGGGCCTCTCAGCAGAGGGTTTGCGGTGTGGGTGAATTTCTCTATCCAGAGCTATTGACATGGTATACCAGTCTTGCAGCCGCTCTGGCACCCCTCTGATGCCACAGGCTGTTCTGACTTCTTGATCAATGGCTTCTTTAAAATAGTGCAGAAGTATTCTGTCCGGCCAATGCATCAGGTTCCCTGCGACCCATCTAAAGTCCCATACAAAGTCCTTTATTGGTCGATTACCTTGCTTCATCACCTTTATTGTGGCTTCATTTTCATTGATCCGGTCAGGGTCTTCAAATCTGGCCCAGAGCAGCTCAACAAAACCTTCAGCGTCATTTAGTTCAGCAGCTCCCTCATTATGTAGCTGGGCTATCCAGTCAGCAGCGTCTCCTTCATTCATCCCATCTGTAATTGCAGATACTAAGTCGCGATCTGTTTCGTATTGTTCTCCATACTGATCTATATGAGCCCAGATTCAGCTGAGGAAGTAAGCCAGTTTGGTAGGCTTACCATCAAAGGTTGCTCTAAACCGTGGTGGCGGTGGCCTTGCTGGTGGGATTGCCACGGCGACTGGCAGCTGGGCAGGGACTGGCTGGTGTGCTGCAGCGGGCGGCGTGGCAGGGACCTGTTGGGGCGCTGAGGCGGGCGGCGGGGTGAACGCCAGCGGCTGAGCTGGAATCTGCGGTGGCGCTGCGGCTGGCTGCTTGATTGCGGCTGGCGGCGGGACAGGGGCTGGCTGCCACACTGGTTGTTGAGTTGCAAAAGGGGGGGCTCCAGCCGGCTGCTGGATCAGACCCCACTGCTGTGCCGGGATCGTTGTGGCATATTGGGGCCATGGTGATCCCAAAAAAAGTGGAGCAGACGGTGCTGGCATCCACTGGCACTGGACCCACCCATGGCCAGGATAGAATCCCCAGCCTGGGGGGATACACTCTGCAGGGGGTAGCATGAAGGCAGGTTGGTGAGGGGGGGCAGCTGGCGGCTGTAGCATTCCCCAGGCTGGCTGAGTCTGCTGTCTCCCTCCTGCTGCTTGACCCTGCTGCGCCGAGCCGATCCTTCCGTCATCCCTGACTGAGTAGAAAGGGGCCGACGCCACGCTAGTTCCACTGCCAGGTCCTGGATCGGGAAAAGTGAAAGTGGGTTGTGTTAAGCTCCATCTCACTTGGGGAGGTTGGGACCGCGGTGCATAACTTCCCACTTCAAGCTGCTCAAAATGCTCTGGGAGCCCTGTCAGTGATTGGCTTTGAGACGGAGGCAACAGGTTCCATTCTCGGGAGCTTTCAGACCCCAAAGTTGTCACATCTCTCCATTCTGGCTCGTGGGGCGACTTCATTGGGCTGGAGTCGGAACGATATTCAGGCGGTCTTTCTTCTGGTCCCATCTCTGGAGTTGGATCTGACTGGCAACTTTTCCAGGAGTCCGTCTCTTTGGGTCGGGTGCCTAGCCTTCGTGTCGTCTCTGCTGCTTCAAGGGCTCGCACCACATCTTCAGAAGGAGCATACCTGGTCTCGATGAGCTCCCCAGCACCCGTTCCCACGGCTCCTTCTGTGGTCTCCTCTCTCTCCTCCATCTTCGCTGAGTCTTCGCACCACCCGAGTTTTAGGTTGGTGCTGGGGCTCAGCACCCCGGACAGCCCCCTTTCGGCGTGCCATTAACTATTTTGATATTCGGGTTAATGTCAGCGTTCCAGAAGAACCCAACTCCAATTAAAAACTCTGAGACAGACATTTTCTCAAAGTTCCCATTTATTAACCGAGACAGGCATTTTCTCAAAGTTCCCATTCATTAGAGTAGGTATACTGGCACATCTGGGAAAACCCGAATCTGAGAGTTCCGGGTTTTCCCTCAGTAAATCAAAACCCCAAATCCACGCTCTGCACCCATCAGTCCATCACATGGTCCAATCACCATCCGTCCCAACTGGAGCCATCCCTTCAACCACTCCTCCTCCAGGTGCAGGAATACCATGACCTTGACCGAAAAGAAGAATGCTATTATGTCTAACTACATTCCCTCTACTAAATCCCCCCTCCTAATTTCCCAAGCACAACAATGTGGCAGCGGGGAAGCTTCTGATGCTTATATGGCTTCCAAAGCTGACAGGGTGCCTGAAAGGGAAATTGCATATGCAGAGCTGAAGTTGCAATTGACCTCTCTCTCTCTTGCAAAAATTCCACCTGATAAGTTTTGTACATTATGGAAAATATGAGAACACACCAGAATTGTTTCACAATTGGTTTGTTCCCTACAGCGTTTCATATCTGTCTTTGCAAGAATCTGAGCCACAAACTTTCACATCAGTAGATCTCTTCTCCAACATCTCTGTCCCTAATGAGTGTATTCATCCCAGAATGCAACAAATTTAGGAAAGTAATTGGCAACTACAACAGAAACAACTTCTTCTTAAATCAGAAAAAGCTGCTGAATCCTAGGACATTAGAAGAAGACATTTCCACCAGACCTGTAGACATACTCCTTCACACAAAGATGCATAAGGTGACTTACTAGGAGCTCCAAACAAGAACTGTAAGCAGCACCAGCGTTTGAAACAAGCCACAATGTCAAAATGACATGTGGCTGATGATATCATCCCTATGCACCATCATTTGCCTCCTGTTTCCCCTGCAGACAGGCAGAATTATTAGGCTAAGAAGATATGATTAACAGCAGTAACAAATTAGAGAATTCCCCTCTCCCAGATATGACAGAGGAGGGGAGATGGGCTCCCCTACCTGCACCTGAAAGTAGCTAGGTGCAAATGAATCTCTGGATAGAGCTGAACATGGATGAAGTTTCCTCCTGATGCTCCAGGTCACTTAATGAATTTGGGATTCTCAAGACCATTGGCTGCTTGCAAAAACTGTGCATTGACCGTCTCCCTGTGGACCAGCAAGTTCAATGGTCCAATCACATTGCTTGTTAGAGGAGAACTGGAAATCCACACTTAATCTCCCACCCATCGCCTGATTGGGAACCTGGTAGATCTGGAAGCTAAGGGAAACTAAGAGAGAACACACAAGAATGCCTACTTTCCTTGGGGACAGCAGTCCCTTAAACAAGAACACGTGACCATGGTCATAAAAGACAATGAGACACAACCGAGTAGGCATTCGTCTACTTCTTACAGATTTTGCCTTACAAAAGAGCCCCAAAAGTGCTTTTTCAAGAGGAAACTGGACTTTGATTTTCCTTGAAGACGTTTTTGCTTCTCATCCAAGTAGCTTCTTCAGTTCTGAACTTGGATGAGAAGCGAAACATCTTCAAGGAAAAATAAAGTCCACTTGCCTTTTGAAAAAGCACCTTTGGGACAACCATGACATGGATGACTGAGAATCTCCCCAGACCCTTACAAAAGAGATTCAAATTCAGGGTTAGACATCTCTGAAGGCCCTTCCACACAGGAAAAAAAACAGATTCCCCCACATAGGATGCTAGCAATTCAGAGTTCTAACCCAAACAGGATGTACTCAATTTTTATATGCAGGAGGGTCTTTTATTCTAGTTGATATGGAGGTGCATTCAGGCGAGTTAAATTTGACATAGATCCTGACATTCACTTATCATTGTCATCTCGCCAGCTTATTGCCTGAAGATGGTGGATTCAAGTTCTGAGCAATTCAGTAGCTTCTTTGGAGCACAAGTGCAGTTGGAAATAGGTTAATCCAAGATGTTAATATGTAGCTTCAACAGATAACCTCAAGGACCAAAGGAAACTTGCAAGGAGAAGCCATGAATAACATTTCAAGTATTGGAAGCATGAAAGGCCAGACGAGTTATTGCATAGCAATTAAGACTTTCTGTTCAGGACTTCCGGCGGTGACGTCACACCGGTGCGGAGCAAGCTAACGGGGCTTTTTTCACGTTTCCTGAGGCTTTCGGGCAAGGTTGGCTCTCGGAGGGAGCATGAGTGGAGAGGGGATACCTCGAAGCTTCGAAGGAGAAGGGCGATCTCCCAGAAAAGCGAGAGGGACCCTTGGATCAGGCATGAGAGAAATCGACCTGTCAATGGCCAATCCGAAGGCGTGACAACCTGTTCATTAAAGTGGAAGAGAAGAGAGAGATGACAGCTGGGATTATCGGTAAAGAGGAATAAATGTCGAGAACTCTGAAACCATAAAACTCTCTGTGTCTGTGTTGGTGGTGAAAGAACGAGCTGAGAAACGGTGAGAGAGACTCCGAAAAGGTGACAGGCGGCAAGCGAATAGCGGGAGCAGAGAAAGTACAGTAAAGTTTAAGACTGAAGAAGAGGATTGTGCAGAAGGGGACGGAGAGAGTGTTGGACAGTTAAAGAAGGACTAAAAAGAAGGGGAAAAGGATTGGAAGGTTTGGAGGAAGACGGATTTGAGTATGTAGTTTGGAGAAAAGAAAGTGACTGAGAGAGAGAGATTGGTGGCTGATGGTGCAGAATTGAAGGGAGCCGCAGTGGCGCAGTGGTTAGAGTGCAGTACTGCAGACTACTTCTGCTGATCACTGGTTGCCAGCAGTTTGGCAGATCGAATCTCACCTGGCTCAAGGTTGACTCAGCCTTCCATCCTTCCGAGGTGGGTAAAATGAGGACCCAGATTGTTGGGGGCAATATGCTGACTCTGTAAACCGCTTAGAGAGGGCTATAAAAGCACTATGAAGCGGTATATAAGTCTAAGTGCTATTGCTATCTTGGAAAGGAGGAAAAAAAACTTTGGGGAAACTCGGAGAGGCGCAGAATTGAAGAAAAGGACAGAGGTGGCTCGAGATTAAGAACAACTTCTAGCAGACGTGATTGTCGGGTATTGAAGCTAAAAAGACTTATTACTATTATTGTCTGAAATATATATGTAAAACTGAAGTATACTAGACAGGAATATCGGATATAACCCTTTTAGATGAATGGTATTACGTCTTGATAAATTAGAGAGATAAAAGGGTAAATAGATAAATTCATAAGTTACTATATGTAAAGATTGACAAAGGAAAATTAATACTATCAAGAATATACATTGGTAAAGAGAAAAGCTTAAGAATATACCAATTGAATAATAGGAGCTGGGATAGATCTTTGTGTATGAATAGTTTGAATTTAATGAATTTATATCGGGTAATTTAGCTACTAAATGAAATTGATGTTGTTATTGTCTATCATAGACTCGTGATTTCCGATTGATTAGATTTATTATATTTATGTAAATATTTATTACAATTATTATATATTTTGATAGTGAGAAATATTTATAGAAATTTATATGGCAGCTTTAGATATGGTGCAGTGAGAAATATAGTGTTATAGTTAGATATATACGAGGATAGAGATAATTCAAATTAGTATATGGTAGGGTGGAATAACTTCCTTAAGATTTTAAAGATGACAAGCATGACTACGACGATTACAAAAGGTGGTAAAAAAGCAACAGCAACAATTGCTTCCCCATCTGGGCAAAGATCGATGGAAAGCATGCTGGGAGGAGAGAAGGCAGGATCAACCATGAGTTTGCAGGGGGTACAATCATCATTGAATTTAATACAAAGAATATTGAATAAAATTATTCACATAGATCAAAATGGATTCTTACCCAAACGGCAGATAAAGTATAATACAAGAATTATATTAAATGTATTAGAATACTGCGAAGCACATTCAGACAAACAATTAGCCTTGATTTGGTAGATGCACAAAAAGCTTTTGATAATTTGAATTGGAAGGTCAGCATAGAGCTAGATTAATGTATTTTGTTGGGTATGATAGAAACCATAGAGCTTTTAGGTTCTGGGAGAAAGGTACTAGAAATACTTATAGGAGTGCAAGGATGTCCATTATCACCATTGCTATTTATACTCTCGCTAGAAGTTTTACTAAAATTAGAGACAATCAGGATATCAAGGGGTTGAGAGCTAGAAAAGAATATAAATTACAGGCATTTGCCGACGATATGGCATTTATAATTAAAGATCCCTTGGAAACAGGGGAAACACTAATTAGAGAATTACAGGAATTTGGAAAAGTAGCAGGACTAAAAATAAACAAAAATAAAACCAAAATAATAACCAAAAACCTTACACAAAAGCAAAATAAAGAATTAGATTATTAGAATTTCAAATAGTCAAAAAACCAAAATATCTAGGGATTTGGCTGTCTGCAAAATGCTCCTCCATAAAAGAAGACAACTATACGAAACAGATTCGAAAAGATTTGGAAAACTGGACTAAATTACAGTTATCTCTGGTAGGAAGAATTGCCACCATTAAAATGAATATCTTACCCAAAATTTTATACCTATTCCAAACAATTCCAATAAAATTAAATAAAACCTTTTTTAAATGAATAAAATAAAGTAAAATTACATATGGCAAGGGAAAAAGGCTAGAATAAAATGTAAATTATTACAGGATTCCAGACTGAGAGGGGGCTTTGGCCTACCAGACTGGGAACTGTACTACCAGGCAGCCGCAGCAACTTGGATTAGAGAATGGGTAATCTTAAAAAATAAAAGAATATTAGCAATTGAACGACGTGAATTACAACGGGGTTGACATGCATTCTTGTGGGAGGGAAAGGATAAATCACACAAATTTTTTCAAAGGCACCACGTGAGAGACGCACTAATTGAAGTTTGGAGGAAAATTAAACAAAATTTTTATATAAAAATTCCAAGATGGATTTCAAAAATGGAAGCAATAGTTTATCCAAATGTTTTAGATTTAAATAAGATAGTAACTTACAATGAATTTCTAGATGAACAAGGGAAATTAAAATCAAAACAAGAACTACAAACACAGGGAATTAAAATAGACTGGTGGCCTTATTTACAGATACAAACAAAATATAAAAAGGATTCGGAACAGCACGGTTTCCAAAATGAACAACAAGAAATTGACAAAATATTAACAGGCACAGATGAAAAAATGATTACTAAGAAATATAATTGTCTTTTAAAAACTAAAATGGAGGAAGAAGTCGCAAAAGAAACAATGATAACGTGGGCCAAAAATTTTGGGTACACTATTGAATTAGAGTATTGGGAACAAATTTGGGGGAAAAATTATAAATTGACAATGTCAGCCGCCTATAAAGAGAATATATATATAAAATGTTCTACAGATGGCATCTACCACCAGCGAGATTGGCCAAAATGTATCCATCGATATCACCCAATTGTTGGAAATGTAATCATATACAAGGGACATTCTACCACATGTGGTGGACATGTCCCAAGGCAAAGAAATACTGGGGGGAAATTAAAAAATGGATTGAGGAGATAACAGAACAGAAAATTGAGATGAGACCAGAACTGTTTCTTCTATGAATAATAAAAGAAAACATTAGAAAAGAAATTTATTATATTATCCAACACATAATTACCGCAGTGAGAATTATATTCGCTCAAAATTGGAAGAAAGAGAAAACACCTTGAAAAAAGAGAACATCTCCTCAAATGAAATGATTCTAAAAAAGGTGCTAGAATATGCAGAGATGAACAAACTAATGATGGAATTGAGAGAGAGAGAGGAAACAATGTATTATAAAATATGGGATAGATGGTATGATTGGCTTGAAAGGAAACGTGTAAAGTAATATAGGATGATGTAATAAAATTAAACAAATGTAATTGAAGACGTTTAAATGGATGTATTGCAATATATAATAAATATAAAGAAGTAGATGTAAGAATGTTTAAGTTAAAAACAATAGCCGTAAAGATGGAAAACGTAGCATGAAGAAAGAAATTCTGATAGCACCAAGCTGTATTAGTGAATTTATGTTTTGTCTTTTTAATGTGAAAAATCTCAATAAAAAGTATTTAAAAAAACAAAACAAAAAATGAACAACAAATAAAAGTAGTAGAGGACAGAACAGAGCAGACAGAAAAAAGATTGGATGAGACAGATAATAAATTAATAGAAGTTAATAGAAACTTATAAGAGGCAATTACCCATCTCGAAATGGAGAAGTCTGCATTTTATCTTAGGTTCCAGAATGTCGCAGAGAATAAAGAAGAAGATCTCCCAGAGCTGATAGCAGAAATGTTAGAAGACATGTTAAACAAAAGTAAACGAGATTTAAAGTGAATTAGATGAAGTGTATAGAATTCACACCAATTATGTGCGGAGACATAGACTCCTGCAGGAAGTACACATGAGATTTACAAGAAAAATAATTAGGGATGAAATTTTCAGTAAAACGAGAGATGACCCTCTGACATATAAAGGAAAAGAAATCTTGACATTGAGACAGATTCCACAAAGAGTTAGAGAAAAAAGAAGGAACTATAATTTCTTATCCACGCAATTGATAAAATTTAAAGTCATGTTTAGATGGCTTATCCCAGAGGGAATGTTGATCACTTGGCAGGAAAAGAAGTTCAGAATAGATTCACTTGAGAAAGCGCAAGAATTCTTTGAACATTATTTGGCAGGGGATGAAGAGCAGGATAGTAAAGAAGAGACGGAAAATAGAAGCCATGAAGAACAAGTGTCAGAGGGACAAATTGAGGAACAAGACCCCAGAGAGCGAAGGGATACAGAAAGATATGAAAGGGAAGGAGCAAGAACGAGGGCACAAACAGAGATGAGAACAAAAGGAGGTCAAAAAGCAATACTCAAGTCATAGGATGGAGGAAGGAGAAATTAACATGCTATCATTAAATATCAATGGCATGAACTCTCCAATTAAAAGAAAATGTATATTGATGAGCCTTCGGAGGCAAGAGATGGACATTATTTGCTTACAGGAGGTGCATATAAAAGAAAAATATGGTAATTTATTGAAATACCCCAAATTAGGGAAGTTACATTTGGCACTAGATCAAACAAAAAAGAGAGGAATTGCGGTTTATATAAAAGAGTGGTTAAACTCGGATTTGATATATGCAGATAAAGAGGGTAGGATACTAATGGTAGAAATAGCAACTGACCAAAAACGAATCTTGTTAGTAGTAATATATGCACCAAATATAAATCAGAAAATTTTTTACGCTAAATTGCGTAGAAAAATAATAGAACTAAAATGGGATAATTTGTGTATAATAGGGGATTTTAATGCCATAGTAGACTATAAAAGGGACTATAAAAGTGCAAATAAAAAGGTTAGATGACAATTACCAAGCACCTTTTTGGAAATGATAAAAGAATTGAACATATGTGATGCTTGGAGGAAACTGAATCCGAAGGGAAGGCAATATACGTTTTTCTTGAATCCTCACAAATCATGGTCAAGAATAGACATGGCATGGATGAACCCGGAATTGATAAATGAATTAGAAGAAATAGAGATTTTGCCAAACGCTTGGGCCGACCATAACCCGGTAAAAATAAAATGGAGGGGAATGAGAAGGAAAAAAGCTACATGGACATTTAACCAAAGTATTCTAAAAGAAAAAACCTATATACAAATGATGGAAAAAGAATTATTTTTTTAGGGAAAATAAAAAAGAACAAACATCAACCCAAAACGTGTGGGATACGATGAAAGCATATGTGAGAGGGTTAACAATGGCATATATGGCAAAGAAAAAGAAGGAAAAGAAGAAAAAATTAGAAACTTTGTATGCAAAACTTTTGCATAAAAACAAATAGGAAAGAGAACTAATCAAATACAAGATTAATCTGATAACGCAAGAAGAAATGATCCGTAATTTTAAAGCAACGAAACAAAATTACTTTGAATTTGCAAACAAACCAGGGAGATGGTTGGCCCATAAACTAAAGAAAGAAAGAGCAAAAAAAAAAACATACAGCAACTGCAAGACGAAAACGGAGATCTCCAACATAGACTAGAAGGGAAAAAAAATATCATCCAAAACTTCTTTAAAGCATTATACAGTCGAGAGGAAATCAAAGAAGAAAATATTAAGAACTATTTGGATAAAAGAAATTTGCCAATCATGTTGGAGGAGGTTAGGACAATGTTAAATGACAAAATAACATTAATGGAATTAAAAGAGGCCATCAAGAAGCAAAAAAATAATAAAACACCAGGGTCGGACGGATTACCAGCGGAGGTATACAAAAAATTGCAGGAATCATTGAAAGAAAAAATGTTAGACCTGTATAATGAGGCCTTAGAATATGCCAAATTACCAAACTCATGGATAGAAGCGTATATAACACTGATACCGAAAGAGGAGACGGACAACCACCAAATTAGACATTACAGACCAATTTCACTATTAAATTCGGATTATAAAATATTTGCGATGATTATCGCAGAAAGATTAAAAAAATACTTAATCAAATTATTCACCCAGACCAAAATGGATTTCTTCCAAAACGTCAAATTAGAAACAACACAAAGATGATTATGAATGTGCTAGAGTATTATGAGGTGCATCCAGAGCAACAACTTGCTCTAATATTTGTGGATGCGCAAAAGGCATTCGACAATTTGAACTGGAAATTCCTCATAATGCAATTAAAAACTATGAAATTTGGTGATAAATTTATTAAAATGATTGAAGCAATATATTCAACACAAATGGCTAAAATAATAGTGAATGGTGACATGACAGAAACAGTCAATATAATGAAGTGAGTCAGACAAGGATGCCCGTTATCTCCTCTTTTATTTATATTATCTTTAGAGGAGCTGTTGACCCAGGTGAGGGGAAATCAGGAAATAAAAGGGCTGAAAATTAAGAAAGAAGAGTATAAGACGCAGGCATTTGCCGACGATATGGTTTTTATTATTGAAGAACCCCTCAATTCAGGAGTAAAATTACTACAAGAGATAGAGAAATTTGGTGAGGTTACGGGTCTAAAAATAAACAAGGAAAAAACAAAGATAATAACGAAGAAACTTACACAGCACCAAAATAAGAAACTGGAGGAGATATTGGGAATCCAAATTGCAAAGAAAGTCAAATATTTAGGGATCTGGATGACAGCAAAGTGTTCTTCAATAAAAGAAGACAATTACGCTAAATTAATGCAAAAAATACAAAGGGACTTGGAAAACTGGACTAAATTACAAATTTCTTTAATTGGAAGAATAGCAGTAATAAAGATGAATATTCTACCCAAAATTCTTTATCTATTTCAAATGGTCCCGATAAAATTAGGGGAAAAATTTATACAGATTTGAATAGGATAATTTTGAAATTCATTTGGCGTGGGAAAAAGGCCCGAATAAAATTAAAACTATTACAAGACAAGAGAAGTAGAGGAGGATTCGGACTCCCGGATTGGGAATTGTACCATCAAGCGGCAGCAGTAATGTGGTTGAAGGAATGGATACTACTTAAAAACAAAAGAATACTGACTATAGAGGGACATGATTTACAGATTGGCTGGCACGCTTTCATTTGGGAGGGGAAACACAAATCACATACATATTTTCAGAGACACCAGATAAGAGGGGCACTACTAGAAGTTTGGCTGAAAATTAAGGGAAAATATTACATCAAAATTCCAAAATGGCTATCTACTATGGAAGCAATAATATATCCAAATGTTTTAGACCTCGATAAGATAGTGACATACAAAGAATTACTAGATGAGCAGGACAACCTTAAATCAAAACAGGAATTGAAACTGTCAGGTATAAAAATAGATTGGTGGCCCTATTTACAAATATAGTCCAGATACAAAAAAGATGTAATACAATATGGATTTCAAAAAGAACAGCAAGAATTGGATAAAATTTTATTAGGAACAGAAGAAAAAATGATATCAAAAGTCTATAACTGTTTGTTGAATGTCAAAATGGAAGAGGAAATAGTTAAGGAGGTAATGGTTATTTGGGCCCAAAATTTTGGGTACACGATCGAATTGGAGTATTGGGAAAAAATTTGGGAGCAAAATTATAAATTGACGATGGCAGCAACATACAAAGAAAATATTTACAAAATGTTCTATAGATGGCACCTAGCTCCGGCAAGATTGGCAAAAATATCCCCAAATATATCAGCAAACTGTTGGAAGTGTAAATATGACCAAGGGATGTTCTACCACATGTGGTGGACGTGCCCAGAGGCGAAGAAGTATTGGAAAACAATTAAAAGATTTAATTTAATTTAATTCAATTTATTTATTTGTCAAGCATATACTGTATGATTACAAGCAAAGTATAGACAAAGTATAAACATGATTGTATATATATATAATAGTACAAGCATGATTATGAGTACAAGAAGTATGAATATATGGGTACATTAGGACAGGGACGGTAGGCACGATTGTGCGCTTATGCACGCCCCTTACAGACCTCTTAGGAATGGGGTGAGGTCGATGGTAGATAATCTAAGGTTAAAGTTTTTGGGGTTTGGGGAAGAAACAACTGGGTCAGGTAATGTATTCCAGGCATTGATCACTCTGTTGTTGAAGTTGATTTTTTTGCT
>QLTV01004263.1:6272-19479 GCA_003457575.1 Thermophis baileyi | reverse complement strand
ACAGTTGAATTTCCCTTGGCAGCTTGTGACGTCTAGCATAATTTGTGTGCACTCGGTATACTTCGTCTATTCCGTTTTGTATCTCTTGTCTATCTCTCTGTATTACTCCCGCTATTAATTCTATCATTATTGTTCCCAAATCTTCCTCTCTGTTTTCTATTACATTTTGAAAGCGGAGATAGAAAGCCACTTGATCCATTTCCAAATTTATAATGGACATTTCCAACTCCTTATTTATAGTTATTAATTTTTGATCTACTGCTTCCAATTTCTTTTCTGTCTGCTCTGTTCTTGTTTCAACCATTTTTATTTGTTGTTCATTTTTTTCTATTGTTTGCTGGATTGTACCTATTCTGTTGTCAATTTTATGTATGTCTTCTCTCATTACTTCGTGGTTCCTGTCCATTTTTTCTTGCATTTTTAACATGGTTTCCTGTATTGCCAATAGGGTTGTCTGCATCGTTTGCATATTTATCTGGTTGCTTGCCTTTTCTGCGCTTAACATGCTATCTATGGATCTCTGACCCGAGGGAGATGCCGTTGGCAGTGTCGGGGTGGATGATGGTTTTTTTGCCAATTTTTGGATAGTCGTTGTTGTTGACATTTTCAATATATTATATAAGTCCTTCAACTCTACCATCCACCAGATATTTTATATTTAATGCTTATACTAAACTTAATCTTATGGCTTAATATTAATTTCAATTTTACCAACACTTAGATCCTCTATTTCCAAGTTGATTCTATCCGGTATAATAATACAATATATATAATATTTATCAAAATGATTTTTCAATAATGAATTTCCAATATATACTTAATTATAGGCAAATAACAGTCTATGATATAAGTTACTTATATATATATGCTTAATTAATTGTTATTCTATAATAGTACTTTCTATATATATATATTTCTATATCTTAACAATCTCAAAGCTTGCTTAACCCTTCTATAGATTTCTTAAGTCATTTCAATTCATTTGTCCTTATATCCTTATATCTTAATTCTTAAATTTCCTTTAAATAAACAATCTTCAATCGTTGTGTACATATATTCTCCACCATTCAGTACTTATATTGCTTATTACTTATATATCTCCTTATTTATACTTAATCTTATTTTATCTTAATTTCACTTATATATTACTTATATTAAATATATTTCCACAGTAGAATCTTCTATCTAACTCCTCCACTCTCTCAACGTTTGTTTAATCCGTCTGCCAGTCTTCAATTCAGTTCAAATACCCCAATTTCTTAATACTTATGTTTTCTTTGCACAATCAATTTCCCAACTTTAGGTTCATATCTTCTCCTTACTGTTCGATCTAATTGTTACCGTCAGCCATGTTATCTCTTTCTAGCGTAAGAGTCTGTCTCTATATTTGCATTTAGCTTGCTTTCAATTCACAGCGTCCTCCTTCTGATGCACCTTACTTTCCGTTTCTGTTCTTCTTTCTTCTTCCGTTGTTCCACGTCCCAACTTTCTCTTTACCAAGACTAGGTCCCACATCAATTACTTCTGTCTGCAGTCCGCCGTTTATAAAGGCTTATAAAAGTTTATATCCGCCAGCTCAAATCGCTACGTCTCTGCTCCCTGCTCTTCTTCTCTACTTCTCAGCTTTTGGCTCTTCCCGTTATTTCTCCTTCTCGCTTCCATGCTTCTGCTGCTATTTCTCTTATCATCCTCCCCCTTCGCTGTACCTCCAATCTTTCATTCGCTTTCTACGGTGTCCTCTTGCCCTTTGCTGTTATTTCAACTGGACTGTTTTCTTGATTTTCTCCTCTTGGGATTTCATAGTGGCCTCCCATCCAAGGGAGCACTTCCTATCCTGCTTAACTTTTCAAGTCCAACCAGATCCTGAAAGAGTAGGATTTATTTATTATCTCCCTGCTCTCTTTGGAAATTGATTCATATTACTTGGAATTCAGAAATGGAATGCAGCTGACAAAGTAGCGTGCTACCGAAGGATGTGGAGGGAGCCTATGGTGTGAAGAGACGCACCCTTTTCATGTGCAGAAACAGCCACACCTACACATTAACCCTGCCCACGTCTACCCGCAGAGTACAAAGTGGGCCACAATTGGTGGCCAACGCCTTTTGGAGGTACCTCATGTGATCGGCATACCCAAGCAGGAAGAAATTGGAATTAGGCTTTGTCCAAATCTATTATACACACCCACAATTACTGTGTGCCATGTGCAACGTGCCAAAGTAATGAACCAAAAGAAAATTGGCTTTGCAAAGTGAAGAGAATATGTGCACATCATGCACCCGGAAAGAAATGAATCAAAAGGAAACGCAGTGCATAAATCAGGCATTTAAATTTATCACCTTTTCATCTTCCTAGAAATAAGATGTTGACTACTCCAAAAAAAGCAAAGGGAGGGCAGAACGGTTCAGAAATGGCTTTATTTCATGCCAGTGCTGAGCAAAGACAGTGGGAAGTTTCTGAACTGAATTTTTGAGAGCTGTAGGACCTCACCGGCTTAGCCGTTGCCTCCTGCAATGAACTGTCTTTCTGGGGATGGAAATCACAGATGCAATTTCATTTCTCCCTTACAATTAATGCAAGCAATACAGGTAGTCCTCTATTTACGGCCACAATTGAGCCCAAACTTTCCGTTGCTAAGTGAGACAGTTGTTAAGTGACTTTTGCCACATTTTACAATCTTTCTTGCCACAGTTGTTAAGTGAATCCCTGCAGTTGTTAAGATAGTACTGTAACACGGTTGTTAAGTGAATCCGGCTTCCCCATTGACTTTGCTCGTCAGAAGGTTGCAAAAGGGGATCACACGACCCTGGGACACGGCAAGCATCACAAATATATACCAACTGCCAAAGGTCCAAATATTGATCATATCCTGGGGATGCTGCAACAGTCATAAGTGTAAAAAACATTCATAAGTCACTTTTTTCAGTGCCATTATAATTTTGAACAGCCACTAAACTGATTGTAAGTCAAGGACTACCTGTATTCCATGCATTTAAAATCACAATAATTTGCCTGTGATTAGGAGCGGGAGGTTCTCTGCACCTGTTCAGGTGCACTTTTGCTTATCTTTTATGTAAACCCAAAAACACAATCACACACACACACACATAGTAGGGCTTCCAGAGGGAAATGCAGCCCAGTCTCCCGGGATTCATCTGAACTCTTAAACCCAAAATTGCCTTCCTTAAAAATTTTAAACTAAACATAAAAAAGGGGAAGCAGCTGTTGTTGTTGTAACTATTATTATTTATTATATTTAGAAGCTGGCTGATTGCAAAATGCTTCCGTGAGGCTTACAGTTAAGAAACAGTTAATAGGAAACGTTATGCAACTGGACAACCACACCTCATATATAAAAAAACCCACAACCAACAAAGCTTAACAGGCACCCCACCCCTTGCCTGGGGAACACATTTTAAGATTCCTAGAACATTATCGGGGGGAGCGACATTGCTATCTGGGGGAGTATTATTTCCAAAAGCGGATGCGGTGACAGAGAAGGGATACAGGTAGTCCTTGACTTACGACAACATTCTGGGACCAGAATTTCTGTTGCTAAGCAAGGTAGTTGTTAAGTGAGTCACGACCAATTTTATGACCTTTTTGCCATGTTCGTTAAGCGAATCTTGCTGTTGTTAAGCGAATCTTGCAGTTAAGGGAATCCAGCTTCCCACTGAAGGATCAGATGATGGAATGTATGTACAGATGAGGCCCTGGGGATCAGAGAAAGGGTCACATGTGGAGATAGGACCCAGGTGTGGATGGAATGGACATGAGAGTGAGGAATATGAATTCTGATAAAACATTTTCTCTGATCTTCATTTCTTTGCCTTACAACAAACAGGTAATAGCTTTGCTCTTTCCTGTCTTCTCTCACTGCAGAAGGAGGCGGGGGTCGCGGGGGGGGTCCATCTTTTACCTTTTTGGATTCAGGCCTGCCACATTTTCTACTGTGGGAAAATGGGAGGGGGGATTATATGGAGTAGGTGATATGTAGTAGTCTAAATAACATTCTTTCCAGAAAGTCAAGGCCGCTGTGGCCGGCAGCTGCGAGGAAGTGATGGGGAGGCATCTTCAGTTTTGGATGGTACCTGATGGGATCGTGTGAGGGACATGTGGGTGCTGGGCAGGGACTTGAACTTGCGTTTGGGTGGAGAAAACCCGGAAGCTTTCAGATTCGGGTTTTCACAGATGCACCAATATGACATCTCTAATAAATTGTAACTTTGAGGAAATCCAAGCCTCGGAGTCTTATTGTGTTGGGGGTGTTACTTGGAACCCTGACATTAACCCGAATCTCTTTCTAAACTAAAGCAGCTCCCCCGAACTTCGGGGTGCTGTCCGGGGTCCTGAGCCCCAAGCGTCGACTCGAGCTCGGGCCTCCAAGGCAGAGATGAAAGAAAGGACCCTGAGATGGACAAGTAAAGACTAAAGGACTCTTTTCAATCCCCAGACGACAGCTGGAAAGACTATGGGGAGGGTGGAAATTCATTGTAAGGTTCTCTTTCTTTGCTTCATTCACAGAAATTCATTGTAAGGTTTTCTTTCTTGTCTCATTTATATTGTAATCAGTCTAATGTACTCATGTAAGAATTGTATTTGGGAGTGGTTGACACAGCAAGTTCTGAACACCTTGGACTTCTATCTGGTGGGAGGGAAATTTGTCCAGCATGTTTGTATTATTTGTATTGTTTGTGTTCCCTGTATTGTAAAAGTAGCTGCATACACAAGCACACACACAGAGACACACCATTCAGAATTAGACAGAGGTTATTCCCTTTTCCTACCTCCACACAAAGCTGCTCCTAGCTTGCTGTTTTGTTTGTTTTTTTGTTTTTTGTTTCTGCTCTGTGGCACTAAAGCCCAAGCAGTCATATCTCCCTGACTCACAACTGATGCTGCCCAGTTGCCCAGTAAAGCAAAGATATCTTGCACTGGTGGTCTCAGGAGTAGGAGTGCCAGGGCACATTGTGCGTAATTTTAAAAAATACTAAATAGCCTGGACTGCACAATGGTTAACCTCAATTTGGCCTCACAAAAGTAAGAGCTAGGGCAGGCTCAAGAAACAACCCTTGAAATGGGCAGCCTGTAACTTAAAGCAAAACCATGGCTGTGGAGAATTTTGGGACTTGTGCTTGCTTGAAACCTGTCTGAAAGCTCACAGAAAGTGATATCAAACATCTGAAATTAGTTGGCATGGAAAATTGGATACTGTAAATTTCTTTCCAGAACTTTTGCCCTGGCTGCTAGACCTTCATGGTTGAAAGCTCTCCTTTTGGGAGCCACTGAAGGAATCCTTCTGCTGCCTTTATCAATGCCTTCCCTTTTGCATCAGAAAAATTAAAAGCACCCACCAAGTCTCCCTGATCAGATCATTTTCTAATCTGGTTGAAGGAAGTTAGCACCCACCCCCCTCCTAGAGGAATGAAATATTTTAGGAAATATTAAAAAAGGCAGAATATTATCTTTCCCTGGATGAGAAATGGAGAAACATGTTTTTAGACAGGAAGCAGACTCACTCTTAATAGCCCCCACCTTCCTCAATAGCCCACAGCAGATGTCCCGCACTTAAGAGATAAAGAGATAGCTAGGTCTATTCATAGGGAAATGCCCTCACCCAAGATTCAACAAAGGTAGGATTTAGCCCTTTCATTACATCACCCAGCAAAGCTCAGCCAAACTTGGACTCAAAACACAGCCTATAGAGTTGCCACTGCATGGTCCCCTGGGAGTCTGACAACCAATCAGGATACATTTCTTACACAGGAACAGGAAACTAAGAGGTGAAGCCCAACAGCGGGTATAAAAAACTCAGAGACTCTCAGAAAGGCCCTTCTTTTTCCTTCACCCAACATCTTGAAGCATGTGATCCCCCTTTTTCCCCAGGACCTAAAAACCATGTGGTCCTGCTGTCCACCATTAAACCATCTTTCCAAACAGCCTCCATGTTTCCAGTGTCTTTTTCCCCACTTGGAACTGAACCCAGATGGACATTTCTTCCAACAGTTGGGTGGCCTATAGTATACACCTATGGCAATGTCACTTTTTCCCCTTTTATATTGACCCAAATGCATTCAAGGCAATTTTCATTTTTGTTGTACTCTATTTCTGTAGAGATGTAGTTATTTCTTATATACTGTATAGTGCAACTCCACCTCCTCTTTTATTTGGTCTATTTCTTTTAAATAATTTAAATCCCTCTAGCTGTATGTTCCATTTGAGGGTTTCATCCCACCAAGTTTCTCTAATGGCAACAATATCATATCTGCCCTCATTTACTTGAATTTCTAATTCACCCTGTTTATTCCTCATACTCTGTGCATTGGTGTATAGACATTTGAGTCCATTTTGATTGACCCTGTGTTTACTGTCTACATAACCTGTGTTGTGCCTGACTGCCCCTACTTCCTTACCACCTGTTTGATTAGTGCACATGGTATGACACTCACTATTAAATGCTTGGTTTTGCTTGACAGCAAGGTTGATATTCTTATCTGCACAAACATCGATGTTACATGCACTGATAACCCGCAACCCCCCACGCCCCGTTATGGGCCTAGCAGGCATCCCTGCAGCCTCCTGGGACCAAAAATGGGCTGTGAGGGGGCGCGCCGCACCCCCCCACACCCTGTTTTGGCCCTAGCAGGCCTCCCTGCAGCCTCCTGGGACCAAAAATGGGCTGCAGGGGGCGCACCATGCCCCCCTGCGCTCGTCCCCGCCTCCCGTGCATGCACGAGAGGCCCCCCATGCTTGCACATGTGTCTCCTGCATGCACCCCCCCGCGCATCCCGAAAATCAGCTGGCCGGAGGGAGGCATGTGCGCATTCGCGGTGGAGTTGAGCTGGGCGACGGCTCACATGCCCGCAGAGAGGGGTGTGTGCCAGCTGTGGCACGTGTGCCATAGGTTCGCCATCACGGACCTAGTCACTTTTTTCAGTGCTGTTGTAATCTTGGTCACTAAACACACTGTCCTAAGTCAAGGACTAGAAAGTTGGGGCTAGTTAGAAGATGGGGCAGTGCAGGATGGAGCAGGTGGGGGAACTTTACCAGGAAGAACCCTAAGTGAGCAATTCAATCAAAGTTTGATGACCCCCTTATCAGCTGGATCGCAATCAGCAAGATTGCATCCTTGGGTGCTTTATTCAGTTTGATATTGTATCTGCTTTATTTTATTACAGTGAGGAAACCTAAGTCAATAAAAGATCGGGGATTGGAGGCAGGGATGGAAAAGAACAGTTTGGGTTGTACACAGAGAGCCGCGTGCACACTCGCCTTTCCAAAGAGCAAACAATTTCACATCACTTGATTGCGTCCAACGTGTCCCTGGAGAGGCAACCGGAGGACGTTTCGTGCTAACTGGCTGCCAAGCCAATAACCATGTGCCATGGTGGCAAGAGCTCACTGACATTTGGGGTCGAAGGGAATATTGCTCCCTGAATTGACTCTGGGCTGCTTACACAAGCATTGTTGCAGACACACATTGCAAAGAACCGGCCCGGTCGAGCCTCTTATAGCAATAGCAATAGCAGTTAGACTTATATACCGCTTCACAGTGCTTTACAGCCCTCTCTAAGCGGTTCACAGAGTCAGCATATTGCCCCCAACAATCTGGGTCCTCATTTTACCCACCTCGGAAGGATGGAAGGCTGAGTCAACCTTGAGCCGGTGAGATTTGAACCGCCAAACTGCAGCTAGCAGTCAGCTGAAGTAGCCTGCAGTACTGCACTCTAACCACTGCGCCACCTCGGCTCTATCTTACTCCGTTTGTACATTTGTAAAAGACTTGACATTTCTACTCATGCAACTCCAGAGGGGTGATGGAGTTCATCTTCTTTTTAATAAAATTATGAAGGGACCCCAAATCAGGAGTCTGATAGTATCTTCTCCAAATCATCTTAAAAGGCATAAGCTTTGGTCAGGAATGGTTCATGAATGAAGGCAAATATACATGTCCAAGGATAGTGTTGCAGGATCCAATCTGAGTTGGTAACTGGGATTAGAGATTTATTCTTCCAAGCCCCTCTATGGTCTCTCATTTTGGAGAGAGAGAAGTTCCCCGAGGATGGGCTCCAGCACGAATATGAAAGCTTGGAAGAATAAACCTCGGGTCCCGATGACCGACCCAGATTGAATCCTGTAGTAGTGGTTCATTCTATCAGATGCATAGTGGGGCTAGACCAGCGTTTCTCAAACTTGGCAGCTGGAAGATGTCTGGACTTCAACTCCCAGAATTCCCCAGCCAGCCATGATGTAGGATTTAAATGAAGTCTGGAGAAAGATGGGAGAGAAAGAAGGTGAAGGCAGGTTGATTATGGAGATGCAGTTTACATGTGACAGATCACAAGGATGTTATCAGTCAAAAATTCTATGAAAAAATTTCTTGCATTAAAAACTGTTGTGTTCATTGACAACTTCAGAGATAGCCTAAAATATTTTGATGTATGTGAGATCTGCAATCTCTCACTTAACTATGCTGGTAAAAGTTTCTTTTTTTCCAAGATGGCTACTTTGAGATCTGTAATGAACTACGCTGGATGGCTGAAACGCTCTGATACTATTTTGTCCTTGCTTTGAATTTTGATGTTAAACCTGTCTCCATGGATTCTTTTGGCACAAAATTTGGCTTGTTGGTTTGACGTAGAATCCAGAGGAGCACTGCTAGCAGATTGTGGCGTATATCCCATCAGAGGAAACACATGAAGGAACCTTTAATCTTATGTGTGAGATTGTTGGGACCTGTGATGGTGCTGTTGGTGCAAAATTGGCAGCATGGATCCGATTCCCATGTTAGGGTCATTGTGTTTTTGTTTCATGTTGGTGCCATAAATACTTATCCCCTTTTCTGTTGTCTTGAGACAATAGGGGGAAAACCTTCTGCCATAAGTTTATATTTTGGCCACTTCACAGTACAATACTGGATCATAATCTTCTTCTTCAGACTCCTTGTCCTCTTATGTGTAGACCAATATTTTAACATTAAACATAGAGGACTTTCTTGGGAGATTTCCTTCTCCCCCTCCCTTGGGCATTTTACCTATCCCATCCCTTTGCTCTGGGACTTACCCATATTAAACCTTTAAACCTGAACCTGGATCATTTCAGATCCATGGGGTCCCTCCCCTGAGTTCACAACTACCAAAGAATCAACAATTCCCTGGGCCATTCCTCAGTGCAATATTGAATCTTGACCCCTGAAACAACAATATTGAATCATTTTCCTTTTATCCTTATACTTCGTACAGGTATTACTTTTCCAGTACTTTAGCATCCTTCCCAATGGACTATCAGGAGGTATGCTTCCCTGGGTGTTTGACTCCACATCCCCTTTATTCTCCCTAGGCCTAGAATTCCTGTTCCCCATTCTGTTTCACCCAAGACTCTTTCTCCAGTTCCACTGGAGCCGACGGTCCCACCATCGCCTTCTTACTCTTCAATACACTCCAGTCCCACTGGAGCAGATGGTCCCACTGTCACTTCTTACACTTTGTCTTTCTCCGTGTCAGGCCAAAGCCATGTTAGTTGGGGTCTTTGGCCTGCCACACTTTATACTATTTTAATATAGTTGGAGATGGGTGAATGTGATGGAATTGGGGGTGTGGGGGCAAGGGCTTGAACTTTCAACTGGGTGGAGAAACCCAAGGGACTTCAGATTTGAGTTTCACCCAGATGTGCCAACATGGCTGTATTAATAAATTGGAACTTTGAGGAATGCTTGGACTCGGACTCTGATTTAATTTTGGATGCTATTTGGAACCCTAACATTAACACGAATCTCCCTTAAAAAATAAGCCAGCTACCCCGAATCATCGGGGTGCTGTTCGGGGTCCTGAGCCCCAGCAACAACCCGGCACCGGGCAGTGTAAAGACTCAGGGAAGAGGGAGGAAGAGAAGCATGCCGCGGGGAAGCAAGTAGAGGATGAATCGCGTATTCACATTGAGACCCTCTACTTTCCTTCCAAAGCCATGGTGGAAGCCGAAGAGGCCGCGGAGAAGGAACACCAGTTGGGGGCTCAGCACAAGCAACTGACCCCTGAGCACCCCTCTCAGCCAGAGCGGACCTCTTGAAGCGCAGCTGGGGGGCTGAACTCTCCCACAGAGCGAATGTGGAAACCATGCCTGGGCGCGGGATCAGCCTCAGCCCACGAGTGGAGACAGCAGAAACTTACGCCGACTGGACGCTCCGAAGGTGAGGGATCCCAGCCACTGTCGCGCAGCCAATCACTGATGGAACTCCCCGACCAGTTAGGACGACTAAGCGTAAGTTGGACCAACCCCTCTTCGGGACCCGAGGCCACAAGATGGAACTTGGCCCAGCCAATGTTCTCCTTCCCAAAGAGGAACCCACTGGCTCCTTTGAGCGGAGACTTGGCCTCATTCCACACTGCAATGAGCGAGACCCCTGTGAGTCTCTCCACCGGGGCGAAGCCTACGTGGGCAACCCTCCGCCCCGAAGCGCAGATGACCCAACAGCCCAGGCTCGGAAGCCCGCTGGCCTGGCAGCAGGGCATGGGGGGATTGTCGACCCCAGGCCAGCTGCCGAACCTTGGCCTCGCACAGCCAAGGCAAGCCCCAGCAGGGTGGGCTTTCTTCCCAGGCATGGGATGGGCACAGTGCCAATGGGCTCCAGGGACCCAGCAGCCACCGAACCCCGCGCCGATGTTCGGTGCAATGCAGCCTCCTGCAATGTCCGTCCCGGCCACGCAAGCCCAGTTGCAGCAGCAGGGGCACCCCCCCTCCGCCGACGGTGCCGCACCGGGGCTAGCCCAGCCATTACAACCGGGGGCCCCGCAACTGGGAGGCCCCCAACCACAAGCGATTGTCCTGCCGGCCACACAAGTGCAAGCCGTCGCCCAGCCGGCCCCAGCGCAGCCCCCTCGGTTCTGGGCCACGTTCGATGGGGATCCCAGGAAGCTGGCCTATTTCCTACATCGGGTCTGGGTATACATCGATCAGTTTGGGACCCAATTTCAGTCGGACCGAGAACTGATCGACGCAATAACCGAGGGGATGAACGAGGGTGAAGCAGCAGAGTGGGTGGCAGAACTCCATGATGAAGCGGCCCCAGAACTTGATGACACTGACGAGTTCGTCCGGCAGATGCGGGTCCGTTTCAACAACGTGGCTCAGCAGGTGGAAGCTGAGGAGCAGATTAAGGGGCTGAAGCAGGCAGGCCACCCAGTCAAGGAGCTGGTGTGGGAATTCAGAAGGGCAGCAGGGAAGGTGCGGGACTGGCCTGAACAGCTCTTGGTGCACACGTTTAAAGAGGCCCTCGACCCAGAACTGAGAAAGTCCTGTAGCATCCGGGGGGTCCCGGACAGGATCCAGGACTGGTACAACACGGCCGTAGTCCTGGATCAAGTGACCCAGGGCCCCAAGAAGCCCCCAGCCGAGAGGCCAGCCAGGAGACCTTTGGGTCGCCAATCCCAAACGAAGCAAGCCACGACTCCGGCCCCTGAAGCAACGAGAGCAGTCAAGTGCTACAGGTGAGGCCAACCCAGCCATCGAGCTTCAGAATGCTTAGCGCCGGCCCCAGTCCCACAACCGAGGACCCAGCCAGCCGCGGGAATCCGGAAGAAGCCCCCAAAGCCATCGGAGAGGAGCCGCCTGGCCCAACAAGCGGAAGAATCCCCTCCCCCGTCTGACAAAGCCGAGGTGTCGCCAGGAGAGGAAGACCCTCCGTGCTCTGGTGGGGAAGGCAACGGCGAAGATGACCCAATGGTGAGTGAACCCGTCTGCCCTTTTGTCATCAAAGTGAAAATTACGGTGCCAGAGACAGGGGAGCAAGGAGAGGTAGGGGCGATCGTAGACACGGGCTGCTCAGGATGTTTAATCAGCAAATCTGTGGTAGAGAAGCTAGGGATCCCCACGAGGGCCTTAGCCAACCCCATCCGCTTCCAACAAGTGGATGGATCACTGATTGGGGGGGCCCCCGCCACGCACCTCACCAGATTGGTGGATTTGGAAATAGGACGCCACCACGAACTCATCCGATTCATAGTCTTCCCCAAGATGTCAGAAACGATCATATTGGGGTTTGCGTGGCTCAACAAATGGACTCCCACCATAAAGTGGGAGGACGGCTACTGAAAGCTAACCATGAGCGTCGGGCCGCTACCCCCTAAAGAGAAGAAGAAAAGCCGACCGAAGGGGCCTGAATCCATTGGCCCGGGTCGGCCTCAGCCGGCAGCCCCAGCAGTCGAGGCCAAACTCCCAGGCACCCAGCAGGTGCTGGTAGAATACAGAGACCTTGAGGGAGTCTTCGGTGAGGAAGATTGCAACTATCTCCCCCCTCACCGGCCCACGGACTGTGCGATGGAGTTTGAGCCGGGAGCCATGCTCCCAAAACCCAAGATGTACTCAATGAACCCAAAAGAATTGGAGGAACTAATGAGATACATCGATGCCAATCTAGAGCGGGGTTTCATCCAGCCGGCAAAATCGAGGGTTGCAGCCCCAGTGCTCTTCAAGGAGAAGAAAGATGGGGGGGGTCAGGCTGTGCATGGACTTCCGTGGAATCAATGCCGTGTGCGTGCAAAACACGTACCCCCTCCCTCTCATTAAAGACTTGCTGAACCACTTGTCCAAAGGCAAGATATTCACCAAGCTGGATTTGAGGGAAGCATACTACCGCATACGCATTAGGGAGGGGGATGAGTGGAAGACCGCCTTTAACTGCCCCTTGGGAAGCTTCCAATTCAGAGTGATGCCCTTTGGACTACAAGGGGCCCCCACAGTCTTCATGCAATTCATAAATGAAGTACTCCACCCACACCTATTCAAGGGGGTACTCGTTTATTTGGATGACATTCTCATCTTTAGCAAGACCCTAGAGGAGCACGTGAAACTAGTGAGGCAAGTCTTAGAAAAACTTCTAGCCACCAAGCTATATGCAAAACTCTCAAAATGCGAATTCCACAAGACCTCCCTAGACTACCTGGGATATCGCATCTCCAGCGAAGGAATAGAGATGGATCCAGGGAAAGTGAAAGCAGTGCTAGACAGGCAGCCCCCACGCACTCGCAAGCAACTTCAAAGCTTCTTGGGCTTCACAAACTTCTATCGGCAGTTCATCCCCGCGTTTGCCGAGGTGGCGCTGCCACTGACTGAACTGCTAAAGACCGGCCCATCGCCCACCAAGCCAAAGCCCACCAAGCCAATTGGTTGGACAATGGAATGCCAAAAAGCATTCGAAAGGCTGAAGCATCTCAT
>QLTV01004261.1:176044-191736 GCA_003457575.1 Thermophis baileyi | reverse complement strand
GGGCCTTGGCTGTGTTTTTTAATGCCAGATGTTCAAAGGGCTTTGTTTTGTTTTTGAACTTGATTAAAGAACTGCATTGAAGTAGTTTCAAGGTCAAAATTAGAGAAATATTATTAGAGGTGGCAGGTGTTGTTTATTCTATTCTTTTTTCCCTTCTGATTATTGGATGGACTGTCCCTTTGATCCTTTTTGGCTGTGATTTTCTTTCTTCGCTTTTTACATATTGAAACATCTTATTTTTATTTTTTTTCTCCTCCTTTTTGTTGCTTTGATGGATTTTTGGCGTTTGCTTTTTGGTGGATCGATTGGATTGAGGTAACAAGAACCTGAAGATTTTGCTGGCCTCTTTTTTTTTTGGTTCTTTGGCTTAGTTTCTTTTTTTGTGATTTTGTGCATTTGGATTTTTTGGGTGGTTTTTCTTTGTACTTGGAAGATAATTGATATCGATCAATTTGGATTACAAATATTCTGTAGAAAATGAGTAAGAAGACAACACCACATTCAGCGATAACAGTAAGTCCTACAGCACAGAAGGTCTCAGAAGCAGCAGCACAGCAAGAAAAGATGAATTTGGAATTAAAAACCATGTTTCAACATCTTCATCAATGATTTAGACGAGGGGATAGAAGGGAAACTCATCAAATTTGCAGACAACACCAAGCTGGCAGGAATAGCTAACACACCACAAGTTAGGCTCAATATACAGAAGGATCTTGACAGACTTGAACACAAGACACTATCTAACAAAATGGAATTCAATGGTGAGAAAAGTAAGGTTCTACACTTAGGCAAGAAAAAACAAATGCACAGGTACAGTATATATGGTACCTCACTCAATAGTAGTAACTGGGAGAGGGATCTTGGAGTCCTAGTGGACAATCACTTAAATAAATGAGCCAGCAGTGTGCTGCAGCTGCCAAAAAAGCCAACACAGTTCTAGGCTGCATAAACAGAAGGATAGAATCAAGATCACGTGAAGTGTTAATACCACTTGGTCTTGGTAAGACCACACTTGCCAGTTTTGGTTGCCACGATATCAAAAAGATGTTGAGACTCTAGAAAGAGTGAAGAGAAGAGCAACAAAAATGATTAGGGGACTGGAGGCTAAAACATAAAGAACGGTTGCTGGAATTGGGTATGTCTAGTTTGATGAAAAGAAGGACTAGGGGTGACATGATAGCAGTGTTCCAATATCTAAGGGGCTGCCACAAAGAAGAGGAGGTCAACCTATTCTCCAAAGCACCTGAGGGCAGGAGAAGAAGCAATGGATGGAAACTAATCAAGGAGAGAAGAAACCTAGAACTAAGGAGAAATTTCCTGACAGAACAATTAATCAGTGGAACAACTTGCCTCCAGAAGTTATGGGTGCTCCAACACTGGATGGTTTTAAGAAGAGATTGGACAACCATTTATCTGAAGGGTATAGGGTTTCCTGCTTGAGCAGGGGGTTGGACTAGAAGACCTCCAAGGTCCCTTCCAACTCTGTTATTCTGTCATTTAGCCACAGTAGTATACTGTATACAGTTTGATGAAGGGTGTTTGGTTGCAGTATTATTTTGTTTATAAACAAAATAAACAGGACTGATTTTTGAAGAGGTAAGTATAGCTTTAATTCAAATTACCGTATTTTTTGGACTATAAGACGCACCGGTGTATAAGACGCACCAAGATTTCGAAGAGGTAAGTAAGAAAAAAAGTTTGTAAACAGCGTTTTTGCCCTCCCCCAGCCCCCAGGAGCACTCTGCAGACCTCCCAAACCCTCTGCGCACCCCGTTTATGTGAAAAACGGGCCATTTTTCACCTGTTTCACAAAAACAGAGGAGTTTTTGCCCTCCCCCAGACCCCAGGAGCACTCTGCAGACCTCCCAAACCCTCTGCGCACCCCGTTTTTGCGAAAAACGGCCCATTTTTCACCCGTTTTTCGCAAAAGCAGGGGCATTTTTGCCTTCCCCCAGCCCCCAGGAGCACTCTGCAGGCCTCCCAAACCCTCTGCGCACCCTGTTTTTGCGAAAAATGGGCCCATTTTTCGTAAAAATGGGATGTGGGGGCGGGGCTTCGGGAGGCCAAAAATGGCTGTATTCGGTGTATAAGACGCACCAACATTTCCACCCTCTTTTAGGAGGGAAAAAGGTGAGTCTTATACTCCGAAAAATACGGTACCTACTAGGATAAGGAATGAATGTTTTCTCTATTACCAGGAAGATTATAAAGGTATTACCGGTACCTCTTTTCCAAGTTATGGAACTTTCCAGAAGTCAGACAAGAGGCAGTGGGATTGGTCATAATTTCTGGCTTAGAAATCACATTTTTGTTTAAGGAAACCTTTACCTGGTCCCAACTTTGGCTATGGGAATACCACATTAATTTACTGCTCAGGGAAAACATTTGTCCAGCTTGGCCTTTTGTCTGATAAATTACTAATTATTTCATATAACAAACCACGTTGGCTTAGACTGCTCCTGATTCTAGTTAAGCTTACTGTATACCTCATCCTGATTCTTCTCCTATTATCAACTTGTTCTTCCTTCCCTTTGGGGTCTGCTTTTTCTATGTTAGAATCTTTCTGGCTTCATTTATTCTGTAACTGACCTAATTCTGGTCTTTCAAGCCTATGTGGCAATTGTATGTTTTGTTCCTCCCATTTGAATGACAACCGTAGCAGACTTCTTCCTGTCAGCATTTGCAGTAAGTGGAATTAAGCTTCTCTTTTTTGTTAAACTGATGGCAAATTGAAATTCCATATGGTTCAGTTTGAAATCATTTGGCTGAATTTTATTCAGCTGTTCTGGCTGCAGCCAACACTTTATGTCTAAATTAGTCTATCTAACCAACTCTTTCAAACCATTTTGATTGTCCTATTTAATATATAATCTGACAATATATTTTAGCTTATGCTTGATATATCTCTGTTGTAGCACATTCTTGACGGACAAGGTACTGTAAGTATTACAAGCCATGGTGGTGGCAAATTATTCCTCTGTGCAGAAAAACTTTATTAGTCAAGTTAACAGAATTCTGGTTTGTGTATGTGTGTGGAGAGAGAGAGAGAGAGAAAGAGAGAGCACATGCACCAATGTTGAAAAAGAAATGCAACAGTATTTAGATAAATACAGGTAGTCCTCGACTTATGACTAGTTGCTTAGTGACTGTTCAAAGTTCTGATGGACCCCCCAAAAGATACTTACGACCTGGTTCCAAAGTTCTGATGGCTGCCCACCCTGCAGTCACATGACCGTATTTCAAGCACTCAGCAACCAGCCTGCATTTACTGCTGTTTGCAGTGTCTTGCGGTCACATGACCACAATTTATGACATTTTTGCTGAAAACCAGCATTTACTTCAGGTTTTCGGCAAAAATGCTCTATTGCAAAAAATGGGTTCGCTTAACGGCAGCGGCGTTCACTTAACAACCATGGATTCACTTCACAAAAACCATGGTGATTCATTTAATGTAATGGCTGCCACAAAAAAGATCATAAAATTGGGTCAGTCATTTGATGAGCTGCTTTACAACCGTCACAATCTACATGACGGTTGTAAAAGACTACCTGTATCCACTTAACTCTGGGCTCTGGGAAGGAAGATGGGTGAGAAAAAAAACTCAAGATAACCCTGACTTGATTGCCTTTAGAACAGGGGTGTCAAACTCACGTCGTCACGGCGGCGTCACGTGACGTATCGGGACTATTTTCCCCTTCGCTAAACCAGGCGTGGCCGTGGCCAGCGTGTGATGCACGAAGCCCGTGGGCCGGGAATTTGACAGCCCTGCTTTAGAATAACAGGGAACAGAATTCAAAATTCTGATATAACCTATAACAATGAAGAAGAGTTTTTGTAGGTTTTGCAGTACTTGTTTTCCTGACCTGGCCTACCTGGAAGGACTGACATTTTATGTCTAAAATCAGGACTTACCAGAAGTGAAAATACTACGGAATTTTAGAGCCCTCAGAATACATTTTTAAAACTTTCAAAAATCACTTTAAAAAAAAAACTGTAGGTGTTATGTTGGGCAAATTAAAAACCAGTAGGGATTTTTTTTCATGCTTTTATATTACAATGAAGTAAATAAAAACTCCATTACTCTGAACAGAGACAGGAAATGCTTTAAGTACAAGAGAAATGTGTTAGTTGATATCGTGAAATGCATACATACAGGTAGTCCTTGACTTACAACCACAATTGAGCCCCAAATGTATGTTGCTAAGCAAGACAGTTACATGAATTTTGCCCATTTTATGACCTTTCCTGCCATAGTTGTTAAGTGAATTACTGCAGTTGTTAAGTTAGTAGTATAGTTGTTAAGTCAATCTGGCTTCCCCATTGACTTTGTTCATCAGGTTGCAAAAGGGGATCACATGACCACAGGACACTGCAACTATTATAAATACATTCCAGTTGCCAAGCATCTGAATTTTGATCATGTGACCATGGGGATGCTGCAACAGTCATAAGTGTGAAAAACGGTCATAAGTCACTTTTTTCAGTGCCGTTGTAACTTCGAATGGTCACTAAATGAATGGTTGTAAGTTGAGAACTACCTGTACACAATTCTGTAGTTATTCACAATTTTTAAATAAAAAAATCAAGTTCTTTTAAGTGCACTATACAGACAGACATTTTACACTGCACAAGACTCTGCACAAAGGTAGTAAAAAATGAAAGAAAGTAATGCAACAGAAGAGTTATCACACTATGCATGTGAAAAAAAAATCAGCTGAAACTATTAGGAAAGAGAACTACTTCTAAACACTGATCACCCACTGAGTATTTCCTTACCAAAAGGGGAGGTTGTAAAATCAGGCATGACTCACTTAACAACTGCCTTGCTTAGCTATTGGAAATGCTGGTCCCAATTGTAGTCATAAGTCGAGGTCTACCTGTATACATATTTAGAGTAGCTAACAAGGCAGAAATATAAAAGTTCAAAAGGAAAATGGTTTGCCTTTTGCCATCTCAGATACCATGATACGAATCAAAAGGAACCCTAAGTGAATGTTGCAATTGTAAAGAACTAGTAACCATGAACATCAAACAGAACAATTTTTCCAATCATACCTGAATGATCCCCAGGTTTCACTAAATGATCCGAAAGAATTCCAAGGATGTCATCCTCAGTGTTCAGCACAAAAGTAGCTACTGGGTCATACAGGGTACCTTTAGAAAACAAACAGCTCAGACTCAAACATAATACAGATGGCATCAGGAATGGTAACATTCAAAACTCAGTAGGCGAACATCTCAGCTACTCAGGACAGTAGATCATGCCTACTTCTGAACAAAGGAACGCCAAAGTGTAACTGAAACATTAAGCAGGTATTCCTTTTACTGACAGCTCTTCTAGCAGGACCTTCAGCACTCATGGTTTCAAGGTTCCAATATCTCAGGGGCTGCCACAAAGAAGAGGGAGTCAAGCTATTCTCCAAAGCTCCTGAGGGTAGGACAAGAAGCAATGGGTGGAAACTAATCAAGGAGAGAAGCAACTTAGAACTAAGGAGAAATTTCCTGACAGTTAGAACAATTAATCAGTGGAACAACTTGCCTGCAGAAGTTGTGGGTGCTCCAACACTGGACGTTTTTAAGAAGATGTTGGATAACCATTTGTCTGAAGTAGTGTAGGGTTTCCTGCCTAAGCAGGGGGTTGGACTAGAATACCTCCAAGGTCCCTTCCAACTCTGTTATTTCTGTTTCTATTTCTAAGGATTCTCCTCTTCTCCATGCCCGTCCCCACCCTATGCCAAAATATCTTCAGATTTGTGTACCTTGTGCACCAGATTTTGAGGGCGTGGGAATGGACGTTGAACTCAGAAGTGGATCTGAAGATGGGTCCAGGAAATTGGTGTTCAGGCTCGCTTTGCATGAAATACTAAGGCTTTCATCACATAAATTATCCAAACTTGGCTTGCTTTGCCTACTGGTATCTAAAAGTTCTTTTCCAAAGAAAGCTTCCTGGAATTAAAAAAATCAAACAAAGAAGCAAGCATTTAATTAAAATTTCTTCATAAGCCACAGGATTCTTTATTTTTTTTCTATTGATACTGTAGGAGTCCTATATTTGAGTACTGGAAACAGATTCAAATGCTTATTGGTTAATGTTCTAGTTAATAAATGTAACTGTTCTTGTTATAAAACACAATCATATTTAACTCAATTATGATTCTCTAACATAAAATTGCTGAAGATCTTCACTTCTGTTTTAAAAGCATTCAAAGCATTCAATTTTATGTGATTTGTTCTCTATATCCTTTTCTCTCTTGTTTAGGTGACAACACCAACCCTCCAAAAAGATACTAGTCAGATAGGTTCCTCTGAAATTCCCTGCATTCATTTATCCTAAAATCCAGGCCAATTAGTTTAGCTTCTTTAAATAGTATATGAGGAAAAGTTAAATAACCTTATTGCTTCTTAGCTAACTCAGTAACACTTACAAAATGTGTTCATTCTAGAAAAGAAACACACTTTCAGCTAACCAGACTATTATATAAAATACATTGACTAACTATTACCGTATTTTTCGAAGTATAAGACACACCTTTTTCCTCCCTAAAAGAGGGTGAAAATTTGGGTGCGTCTTATACAACGAATGTAGCCCCGCCCACCCGCCGGCCCCCACCCTTTGGCCTCTGCCTCCCAGCAATTTACGTCCTTGCAGCAAGCAGCAAACTGCAAACAGCCCATTTCAGCTTCAGCACGGCCTGATTAGCACAAGCAGTTGATTGTCTGTTGGATCGGCCTCCCGACCCTCAGCTGTTTCAGGCTGCTGCCTATTGCCGCGCGGGCCTCCTGCAAGCAGGCAAATTGCTGGGAGGCAGATTTTTTTTTCTTGTGCTAATCAAGCTGAAAATGAAACTAAAGCAGACTGTTTGCTGTGCTGGGAGGCAGAGGTGCAGAGGCAGAATTATTGTGAGTGTTTTATGAGTCTTATTTTTTTCTTTGTGTCCTTTTGTTGTAAAATTTCTGTCTAGAATCAACAATTAGCTGGAATTTAAAAAGCATTTCACTAACTTAATTAAAATGTTACCTGAAGGAAAATAAAGAGAGGGGGGAAAAGCTTTACATCTAACAGATTGTGTGCTGAATAACTTACTGATTCTGATTACAATACCAATCTATGCAAAGAAAAAAACTTAAAACAGTTCCAAACTGGTAAAATTTCATATTATTTCCCATATCCATGCACTAGCGTATATCTTGTTTTCCTCCCCAAAAAAGGTAGGTGCGTCTTATAGTCCGGAGCGTCTTATACTCCAAAAAATATGGTAATTAAAATGTGGTAGAAGTGATAAAGGCATCTGTTGCTTACAGCGACAAACTTCATGAGACTAACAGGGAATTGAGAGCTGACCCTGCCCCTAAGTCCACCAGAAGGGAAAGGAAAAATTGTGATGAGTCTAATTTTCAGGCACAAAAAGGGCAGAGACAAGACAAATATAATTACTGTTTGCAGACCAACCAGATAACGCTGCAGATTTCCAACATCAGAGTGAACAGAGGGCGATGGGACTTTAAAACAATTATCCAATCTTTGAGTCAGCTGCTTTGCTGTGAATGTCCTTTGATGGACTTACTACAGGCCGAATGGCTGCCAGCCAGAAAGGACTGCAGGTGAATTTTGCTGACCTTTAAGCAGTCTACAGTCCCTAGCATGCTTTTTAAAATGAAGCCTTTTCTGAGCTCCTTCTCAATTCATCCTGTACGGGTCTTCTGCTCAGAGAAAGCTATCCCACTTCTGGATTGCTTTTCCCAAGAGGACACTATCACTTTAAAACCTGAGTGTAGCAGTTCGAACCCAGTTAACTCTGGTGATGTTTTTCCTGCAATGCCCTTGAGAAAGAAGAGCTCCAATCAACAAACATGGTTCACTACTGATGAGTCTCTAGGGTTTAATCCAGCTTCTGCTAACTTGCAGCCCAACAAACTGCTGCCACAACTAGAGACTCCCAAATGCAAAGACCCCAAAGGAAAAGTTCACTCTGTCCTCTTTGAATTTAGATGGGCTTCCAACATTTGCCTACAGCACGGGTGTCAAACTCGCGGCGTCACGTTGCTGTAATGTGATGTATCGTGACGTTTTTCCCCTTTACGGAGCTGGGGTGGGCATGGCCTGCATGTGACGCATCCAGCCTGTGGGCCGCCAGTTTGACACCCCTGGCCTACAGCATGGCTCCCCAACTGCATCCCCCAGAAAATGTCTGCAAATCCGTATGGGGGCTAGATGGGTATGTTGAAGTTTGGATTGGTAAAAGTGATGAACCCTTGTTCCACCACTTGGCAATCTCCCAGAGCCAAGTCTGGCTTCAATTCTCATGCCATCTCTGGGGCTATCTTTTCTGACACTGACGTTGTCCTCCCCGATTCTCAGTTTTTAATACCCCCTGCTGGGACAGGGGAACTGGCCTGATTGTGATGATTTTGTTTCTATTTTGTGTTTGCATACTCTCACCTTGAGTGGGAGCTGGGTGAAGGGTTTTGGGTGATTGGTCCTCCCCCAAGTGGCCAGTGAGAGGGACCAGTTGGGAAAGAGGACAGTGACCTTGTTGCGGGAGTTGGAGAGGAGGGAATCCTGGGCGTTGAGAGCTTTTGCTATAGCACCGCAGGGACTCCCTACCTCATTGACCCCCTGGGATGTTTGAGAGTATGAAGGTGAGTGATTGGAGGGGGATGGCAGAGCCCTTGGCTCTTCGAGGAAGGGGGTTGGGGGGAAGAGGGAATGTTTATCTCGGAGGACAGAGGGCAGGATCAGGTATCACAGTGGTGACGGGCAGGGGATGCTACAGGAGCCAGAGGGCAGGCTGTTATGGGGAAGATGTCCCTGATGCTTAATATCAGTGGTGTGTTCTGGCCCCCTGAGCTCTCCAGTCCCTGGACAGCATACCCCTGTGACCCTGGGGTTCGGCTGCTGCTGTTGAATGCCAGGTCGGTCAATAATAAAGCTCCTCTTGTTCAAGGTCCTATTGAAGAGAAGAGACCTGGCATGCATTAATAAGACCTGGCTGACCCCAGAAGGGGGGGGGTCCCCTCTCAGAGATGTGTCCAGCCAGGTTTCAGGTTTGGCACCAGGCAAGACCCCAAGGCAGGGGAGGTGGGGTGGCAGTAGTTATCAGAGAGTCTCTTTTGGCTTTCAGGGGCCTTGCTCCACAAGTCTCTGGTTGTGAGACCCTGTTCCTGAAGTTGAGCTCATGTGATCAGATGGTATTGTTGCTAGTATACCGGCCTCCTTGCTGTGTAGCAACCTCCCTGCCTGAGCTGCTGGAGGCCGTCTCGGGGCTGGCAGTGGAGTTCCCTAGACTTATGGTTCTAGGGGGCTTCAATCTGCCATCTCTGGGTACAGCTTCAGAAGCAGCCCAGGAGTTCATGGCCACCATGGTGGCCATGGGCCTATCTCAGATTATAACTGGCCCGACTCGGGACAGTGGTCACACGCCAGACTTGATTTTTTTTATCGGAGCAATGGCAACATGACCTGGTGAGAGATGTAAGATTATCCCCTTGTCATGGTCGGATCACGCCCTGGTGTCCTTGAGGCTCTCGTATGCTGCCCCCCTCCACAGTGAGGCTGGACCCATTTGGATGGTCTGCCCCTGGCGACTGATGGACCCTGAGGGAACTGGGGGATATCCTGGAGGTGTTGCTGCATGGTCCTGCTGAAGCTGTGGTGGTGGCCTGGAATCTAAGGGCAGCCACGGCTTTGGACAGGATCATGCCCATGCGGCCTCTCTTGACTCATCGCCCCTGACCGTCCCCATGGTTTACAGAGGAGCTACAGGTTCTGAAAAGGGCCAAGAGACACCTAGAATGCCGCTGGAGGAAGACAAGGGATGACTCTGACCGGACATGACTTAGAGCCACTATTAAGGCCTACCTCGTGGTGGTAAGAGCGGCGAAACAGAAGTATTTCTCCGCTCTTATTGCATCCTCAGAGTGCCGCCCAGAGGCCCTGTTTCGAGTCGCCCATTCCCTCCTAGGTCAGGGGGGCTCAGGCGATCTTTTGCAGGGCCCAGCAGAGGAGTTTGTTCAGCACCTGATGGACAAAGTCGCTCGGATTCGTTCCCAGTTGAACCCCATGCGTGGAAATAGTCCATGTGAGATGTCTGGGGAGAGGTCCTGCCCTGTTATCTGGGAATGGTTTGATCCAGTTGGCCCTGATGAAGTGGACAGGGGCCTTGCTGCTGTCAGTGCCACCACCTGTCAGTTAGATCCTTGTCCCTCCTGGATGGTGAAAGCCATCCCTCCTGGATGGTGACTAGTGGGTGGGTCCAGACAATGATTAATACATCACTAGAGGAGGGGACATTTCCGGATATTCTTAAGCAAGCCCTGGTCCACCTCCTCTCTTAAAAACCATCACTGGATCCCACCTGCCTGGACAATTTTGATCCAGTTTCCAACCTCCCATTCTTAGGGAAGGTTGTGGAAAAGGTGGTAGCCTGGCAGCTGCAAAGGGTCCTGCATGAAATGGATTATCTGGACCCCTTTCAGTCAGGATTCAGGCCTGGTTATGGGATGGAAATGGCATTGGTCACGCTTGTCGATGATCTCTGGCAAGATCGAGATGGGGGTAGTCCAACCATCCTTGCTCTCCTTGACCTCTCAGCAGCTATCAATACCATCAACCATGGTATCCTTTTGGGCTGGCTGCAGGGCTGGGTGGCACAGTTTTTCGCTGGTTCAGCTCTTTTCTCTGTGGCAGGTCCAAATCGGTATTGATAGGGAATGAGAGGTCCAGCCCTCGGCTGCTATTCTGTGGTGTACCGTAGGGCTCAGTACTTTCTCCACTCCTTTTCAACATCTATATGAAACCGCTGGGTGAGATCATCCATCACCATGGGTTGAGGTATATACTGTATGCTGATGACACCCAACTCTATATTTCCACTCTTGGTGACCCAAGTGATGCTGTGGCCATCCTTTCACGGTGCCTGTAGGCTGTGGGAGCCTGGATGGGGGACAACAGGCTTCAACTGAACCCTGGTTAAGACCGAATGGCTTTGGGTACGCGGGGCTCCAGGATACAGAACTTTGTCATCTTTGACTCTGGATGGGGTGGCACTGCCCCAGAAAGACTCAGTCTGCAACTTGGGGGTTCTCCTGGACTCGCGACTCCTGGTTGAGGAACAGGTGGCAGTCGCGGCTAGGAGAGCCTTTGTACAACTTCATGTTGTGTGCCAGTTGCGGCCTTTCCTGGACCAGGATTCTCTGCACTCAGTTGTTCAATCCCTAGTCATCTCATGACTGGATTACTGTAATGCACTCTACATGGGGCTACCCTTGAAGAACATTTGGAAGCTACAGCTGGTGCAGAGTGCAGCAGCGTGGGTAGTTTTGGGGGGCCCAAGAATGGCCCCTGTAACACCACTCTTCCACGAGCTGCATTGGTTACCAGTCTGCTTCCGGGTGCAATTCAAGGTGTTGATGATCAACTTTTAAAGCCCTTCATGGCATGGGTCCAGGCTACTTGAGGGACCGTCTCACCCCACTGGGATTGGCCCATACAACTTGTGCTGGCAGAGGAGGCATGCTGCGGGTCCCGTCAGCCCAATTATTCCAGCTGGCGGGGTCCAGGAGGAAGGCCTTCTCTGCTGTTGCTCCTGCCCTCTGGAACATCTTGCCCCCCAATGTGAGATTGGCCCCAACCCTATTTTTTCATAAGGGCCTAAAGACATGGCTGTGCCATTCGGCTTGGGGCCCCAGTGGGGGAACAGTGCAATGGAGGTGCTTGATTGAGTAATAACAGATCCCCACTCCACCCCACTCCACCACCACCCCACTCCCCATGTGTCTTTGGTTTTAATGTTTGTTTTTAACTTTTTGTTTTAGCTAAGATGTAACTGTAAGCCGCCCAGAGTTACCCTATGGTAAGATGGGTGGCCAATACATTCGGTATACATTTGACCCCATGGACCATAGCACGCCAGGACCCACTGTCCTCCACTGTCTGCCCAAACTCGTGCCCACTGCTTCAATGACACTATCTAACCATCTCATCCTCTGCCATCCCCTTCTCCTTTTGCCTTCAATCTTTCCCAATATCAGGGTCTTTTCCAATGAGTCCTCTCTTTTCATTTGGTGGTCAAAGTATTTGAGCTTCAGCTTCAGTATCTGTCCTTCCAAAGAACAGTCATGGTTGATTTCCTTTAGGATTGACTGATTTTATCTCCTTGCAGTCCAAAGGATTAATAATATATTACTATTAATACATTAATATAGACATTTTACTTTTCAGAAATGAAATAAAATACTTTTTGTAGAATTAGGAAATTAACACTGTTAATGGTTACATATTATAAAGCAATTTCTTAAACTACAAGTTGATTATCTACTATATGCAAGCAGTGATCTTAGGGAAAGTATTTTGCATAGCTATGAGAGTACCTGCAAATATGCTGGGAAAAATTCTTCAAGCTTATTTTTCTTTTTCTTGTAATGTTTTTTAATGTTTTCTATATTTTCAGAAACAGACATAGTTTCATCAACAGGTTTATCCGGCAGTTGTTCACTCCAGCCTAGAAATACCAAACATATACAATGTTATCACCTTATTTCACTCTAGTTTATATCTGAAGTACAGAAAGTGTTATTGATTAGTTCTTTTCCTGATTTAAAATAGCAAAAGTTGAAACTGAAAATCTGATAAAGGTGATGTGAAGGTAAAATGTGGCATTAGTATGCAAGGCTCTAAAAACTTAGTATCACATGATCTAAAGGAAACATCTTCAATGTCATGTGCAATCCTCATGGGAGTTCCTACCTGCTATGCCATGTCTTTCAGACTGACAGGTCAAAAGATGCAGAGACAGACATTTTTAAAAAGATGCATAACATATAATGCTAAGATATTTTAGATATCTTTTAAAAATGTTGTTTTATGATGGTCTTCCTTTTCCATTTACTCTCCCTAGAATTTCAGCCAGTGTGGTGTAGAGGTTAAGGCATCAGGCTAGAATCAGGAGACCATGAGTTCTAGTCTTGCCTTAGGCACAAAGCCAGCTGGGTGGCCTTGGGCCAGTCACCCTCCCTCAGCCCTAGAAAGGAGGCAATGGCAAACCACTTCTCAAAATTCTTGCCAAGAAAACTGCAGGGGCTTTTATTTTCTTTATTTTTTTTTATTTTTAAACACTCTTCACATATACATCAGCACATATACCATAAATCATATCAAACTTTACATAGTTATGCATTGCTATCCAGTAAACAATTAACAAACATCCTAATCTTGCACCTTTTATATTCTTGTTGCCTGTCTGTTTTTCCTTAATATTTCATATCACTCCCCTCCCTCTACCACCCTCTCTTTCCTCTACCTTCTTTCTCCTTCTCTCCCGCCTTCCTACTTCCCTCTTCTCCTTCCTCCCCATCCCTCCTTCCAACCTCCTCTTCTACCCTCTTCCTTCTCCCCTCCCCTCCTCTACTTCCTCTTCCTCCCACTTGTTCCTTCCCTGAGTAAATCCATTTATCCATCTTATGGTTAACAGACAGGTAGCTCATCTCCCTAACTTCATTTAATTAACAGTACAACTCTTAAGTTTATATTTCTTCTGTATCCATATTTATATACATATTATTTTCTCTAGGTATATTTTTATTATTATCTTAATGCTGCCTCCTTAACTGCCTAATTTTGTCACCTGGGTTTAACACCTTTAACTTTCCATTTTCCTCCAATTTATTTGGTGTTACTTATCTTCTATACATATTCATTTTCCATCCAGTCATAAAATTTCCCCCAAATATTATAATATTCTGAGTCTTCCTTTTCTTTAATTGTCATTGTCAATCTGTTCATCTCCGCACAATCCAATATTTTCTTGATTAACTCCCCTTCAGAAGGGGCTTTTGTTGCTTTCCAATTTTGTGCAAATACAATTCTGGCTGCTGTAATTATATGAATAATTAAGTATATATTTTCTTTGTTATATTTCTCTGGTAATATACCCAACAGGAATATCTCTGGCTTCAAGTCTATACGTTGTTTCAATATATTTTCTATCCACATTTGAGGGGCGTGGCCAACATCGCGGCGCTACGGGTGCTTCCTGCAGTAGCTCTGTGGGGAAATCCTGAATCCCAGCTGTTTGGGGATTCGGAACCAGACCGGAACCGGGTCAGAACCGCCCTGGAGGGGCAGTGAAGAGGAGAGGCACAGGTCGGTGGCTCGGGGGGATCGCAAACCCCCCAGGGAGCTGACAGGAGCTTCTCGACCAGCAGCTGAGGAAGGCGGCTTGAGCCGCCATTAGCTGGGACAGCCACAGCAAGAAGATCAGAAGAGAGAATAAAGAGAAGTCAACCTGGGTGAGATGATTCTTGATTGAAGTTTTATTGTCTGGGAGAGGAGATAGCTGGAATAAGAGAAGGAAAAAAGCTTGGAGCTTGAAGTCGCAAAAGAGTGGGGAGCGGTTTTTAAACTGCTCCCTGTCTGGATTTTAGCAGCGGGGAAAGCGGAGAGTGAAAAAAAAAAAACCAGAGGCTTGGCTTTCAATTGAAATGAGAATTGTGCTGTGAGCCACTAATAGTTTAGAATTGGAGTTATATGGATTAAGTGCCTGAGGAGACTTTATTTTTCATTTCACTGGTGTTCCTCTTTAACCTTATTTTTCATTTTTCTTGCCTTTTCTCTATTTTTACACTTTTAAACTTAAAATCTTTTTTTATTGAATGGGCTATAGTGCCATCTAGTGATAAGAACTGGTAGTGACAGCCTTGAATAACAGCTGTTGTTTTCCTTTGTTGGACTGATAAGAATAAGTTGTTTTGTCTCTGTTTTATATTTTGGAACATCTTCCTCCTTTTTTCTTTTGAACTTTTTTGTATGGATTAAGGCAGGAAGAGCCTGAAGTATAGAAGGAACATATATATTTCTCTTTTAGCTTTATTTTTTCTCTTTTTGTCTTTTTGGATTTTTTCTCTTTCATATATTGGAATTTATAGTTTTAAAAAATTATAAAATTTTAAAAAAAATTGTATTTTGGATTGGAATTTTGGATATTTTGGATATTTTTATTTGGTAGAGAGTGTTTTACTTTTTTTCTCTCTCTTTTTTCCTTTTTTGTCTCTTTTTCTACCACGACTGGATTATTGGATTATTGGATTACTTGTGTTTCTTTTTTTTTCTCTCTTCCTTTTTTTTTTTTTTTTTTTCCCCTTGTATCTTTTTTTCTCCTGGTAGTGATAATGGCCTTTTGGCTTTGTGGTTTTACTTTACTTTGTGGTCATTTCCTTAGTACCTTGGAGGGCATTTCATTTTAATTTAGAAACTTCTTTTTGAATTTTTTATATAGTGGTTTTTTCTTTTTCTTCTATTCTCTTTTTCCCTTTTTTTCTTATTGGATTACAAAATATTTGGATTATAAATATTGGAAAAGATGAAGAAGACATCACATCTGACACCAGCAGTTACATCAACAACACAAAGTCCAGGACAGAAAGCGACAGATGCTTCAGCGCAAGCAGATAAGTCAAATACTATGGAATTGAAGAGCATGATGCAAGCTTTCCACACAGACCTGAAAGAGAGTATTGGCAAAGTGGAAGAGAGTATTGGTAATATGGAAGGAGAACTGAAAGAAGTGAAAGGATTGATGGAAAAAAATGAATTACATCTACAGAAAGTTGAAGGGAAAGTGGAAATAACTGAGAAGAAGATGGAAGAAATGGATGATCGGCTTACAGAAACAGACAAAAGACAAGAGAGGACAAGT
>QLTV01004261.1:157361-170568 GCA_003457575.1 Thermophis baileyi | reverse complement strand
ATATTGAAATTGGGATATGGGCAGATCATAACCCGGTTACAATTGCTTGGAAAGGACAAAAGAAAAAAGCTAGATGGACGTTAAATCAAGAATTATTGAAAGAAAAAGAATTTCAGCAATTTATGGAAAAAGAAATGAGATTCTTCTTTAAAGAAAATAAAAAGAGTGATATTTCACTCCAAATTGTATGGGATACAGCGAAAGCATATATTAGAGGATTGGTCATGACATATATGAGTAAAAGAAATAAGCAGGTATTGAACTAAAAATAATTTCAGCAATTCATGGAAAAAGAAATGAGATTTTTCTTTAAAGAAAACAAAAAGTGTGATATTTCACTCCAAATTGTATGGGATACAGCGAAAGCATATATTAGAGGATTGGTCATGACATATATGAGTAAAAGAAATAAGCAGAGAAGGCAAAATAAGAAAGAATTAGAGGAAGAATATAGGAAACTAGAAAAAGAACTCCAGAAAGATACACAAAATAAAAAGATTAAAAATATGATGGAGTTGAAAAAACATAAGATGAATATGATAGAAAATGAAGAGGTGGCGGGCTTCCGGTGGTGTTGTCTTTCACGATGCGTGCTGTGAGAGCGGGCTCTGAGCTCACAGCACGAATTTCTCCAGTCGGATGCCCATTCAGGGCATCACAGATCCCGTAGAGATCTGCGAATTTGTGGGGATCACTCTGGAGAGTGAACTGGTGTGAAGCAGACACCCGTTCACTCAGGAGAATTCCCCGAAAACCGGCTGGAGAAAACCTGCCTCTTGTGACAGGTCCGGAGCGAAGACAGCCACACAGCAGGAAGCAGAAGAGAGACTTTATAGCGAAGATTGGACTAAACTAAATCCTTAAAACTTTTGGATAGCTGGTGTGATTGGCAACAAAGAATTAGAGTGTGCGGTAAGATCGAGGCTCTAAAAGTGAAGAAGCGGCGTTTGATGGTGGCGAAGCTGAAATGGAATATAGGCTGATTGCACACAAATGCGAAGAAGAAAGCGGTAATGGAGAAATCAGTGTAAAAGCGGTATGAGGAATTACTTTGGATTTCTTTTTGCTACAAATTTATGATATATCTTTCTACTGGGAAAACTGGAAGATCTTTGACTTCAAACAGTGTGAGAAGTGGAACTAAGCGTTAAAGAACGGATGAATTAAGAAGTGAAAGTGAGAGTCATACTTCCGGAAGGGAAGCCATTAAGGAAAGCGGGTCGCAAACAACTTAAAGAGAAAAAAGAAATTTACTGAATTGGACTCTGGGACAATCTGATATTTGACTTTCTTTGGATTTAAAGACTTAAAGGATAATTGACATTGTAAAAGAGGACAATAAACAAAAAGACTAAATATTTGACCAGAAGGTGGACACTCTAAATCGATTGCTATACATAATTGGAAGAGACAATAATGTTTATAAATGACTAAGTAAATCTTACACTACAAGTAATGAGACTCTGATATTAAATAACAGACTAAGTATCAGAATTAGATGAAATACTCACAGGAACGCAAGAAAGATTAATTAAAAAATTGTATAATTACTTATTGTTCATTAAGTTAGAGCAAGAGCAAGTGAAAGACACAATGATAAAATGGGCAAGGAATTTTGGATATACGATAGAATTGGACAAATGGCAGCAGCTTTGGGAAAGGAATTATAAATTGACAATGGCAACAGCATATAAAGAAAATATGTACAGTACAAAATGTTTTATAGATAGCACATGTCACCAGAAAGAATAGCCAAAATGTTTAAAGACAAATCTATGAAATGTTGGAAATGCCATCAAACACCGGGTACTTATTATCATATGTGGTGGACATGTGCGGAAGCCAAAGCGTATTGGAGTTTAATTCAAATGCAGGGACTTTTCTGAGCAGTTGCCATGGGTTAAAAATTGTCTTGAAGGCACCAAATTTTCTTAATATTTGTTTCTAGTGGATTGTTTTATTCTGCTTTTTTCATCATCTGTTTTTATATTAATGCAAACAATTTGTATTTCAATCTGTAATATATTTATGATTTATGAAGTTTTACTAAATTATGCATCTCTTCAAAATATACTAGCTTTGCATACATGAATTGCCACAAGGATATTATATGCTTTTTACTAGAATGGTTGTTTCTAGTAAAAATGATTAACAAAGTTATACAGCAACACTTTTATGTACAGAATAACGTTTTACTTTAAATCTGACAGAATTTAATTCAAACTGGAAAAAAACATCTTGGACTATAAGTAATACATAGATTTATACCTCATTCAAAACTTGAATTTCTCTCGCTATAGAATCTATATTTTAACTTCATAGTTAAATTAGAATAGATTCTCAGTATTGATTCAATTTATTACAGGTTATAATTTCAGCCATGATTTATACATTGTTGACCAACATTCCTAATATTTATTCTCAAAAATTAATAGTGATTCTTAATTTTTAATGATACAGTATATTCATATTTCATATTCATAATTCATATGCTCATATAATATATTCCTAAGTAATTAATGATATACCAATAGCACTCCCACAAATAAAACCCAAAATATGGATTGGTACAGTGAATATAAAAAGTCTACATACCCCTGTTAAATTGCCAGGTTTTTGAGATGTAAAAAATCAGACCAAGATAAATCACTTCAGAATTTTTTCCACCTTTAATATAACACATAAGCTGTACAATTGTATTGAAAAACAAACTGAAAGCTTTTTTTTGGGGGGGGGGGGGATAAAAACAAAAACCTTACAATAAGGTGGTTGCATAAGTGTGCATACAAGTGTGCATAAGTAGGGATGTGGCTGTGTTCAGAATTAACCAATCACATTCAAATTGATGGTAAATAGTACTCAGTTCATACCTGTCATCAATTAAAGTGACCCTGATCAAGGTCATATAAAGTTCAGCTGTTCTAGTAGGATTTTTTCTGACATTTACTCAGTTGCCTCTTACAGCAAAAGCTATGGTCTGCAAAGAGGTTACAAAGCATCAAAGGGATCTTGTTGTTGGAAGGTATCAGTCAGGAGAAGAGTACAAAACAATTTCCAATACATTGGATATACCATGGAACACAGTGAAGACAGTCATCAACAAGTGGAGAAAATATGGCACAGCAGTGACATTACCAAGAACTGGATGTCCCTCCAAAATTGATGAAAAAACAAGAAGAAAACTGGTCCCAGAGGCTGCCAAGAGGTCTACAGCAACATTAAAGGAGCTGCAGGAATTTCTGGCAAGTACTGGTTGTGTACTACATGTGACAACAATTTCCTGTATTCTTCTTATGTCTGGACTGTGGGGTAGGGTGGCAAGATGGAAGCCTTTTCTTACAAGGAAAAACATCCAAGCCCGGCTATATTTTGCAAAAACCTACATCACGTCTGACAAAAGCATGTGGGAAAATGTGTCATGGTCTGATTACACCAAGGTTGAACTATTTGGCCATAATTCCAAAAAGTATGCTTGGTGGAAAAACAACACTGTGCATCAAAAATAGTACAGCATACCCACAATGAAGCATGGTGGTGGCAGCATTATGCTTTGGGGCTGCTTTTCTTCAGCTGGAACTTGAGATTTAGACAAGGTGGAGGGAATTATGAACAGTTCCAAAATCAGTCACTTTTGGCAGAAAACCTTCAGGCCTCTGCTAAAATGCTGAAGATGAAGAGAATTTCACCTTTCAACATGACAACGACCCAAAGCATACTTCTAAATCAAAACAATGGCTTTTGCAAGGAAGAGTGGGCAAAGATTCCCAAGGCAAGATGTGCCATGCTGATAGGCTCTTACCCCAAAAGACTGCTGTCATAAAACTGAAAGGTGCTTCAACAAAGTATTAGTTTAAGGGTGTGCATACTTATGCAACCACATTATTGTAAGGTTTTTTTTTTAATTTCCCCCCTAAAAGATTTCAGTTTGTTTTTCAACTGAATTGCACAGCTTATAGGTTATATTAAAGGTGGAAAAAATTCTGAAGTGAATTATCTTGGTCTGATTTTTTTACATCTCAAAAACTTGCCATTATAACAGAGGTGTGTAGAGTTTTTATATCCACTATATGTAGATGACACCTTCACCATACTAAAAAAAGTACCAATTAGAGAACACCCACAAAACCAACAACAACATCTTCAAAGAACTCCACAAGGGAAGAAGAAAACAACTCACTACCCTTCCTGGATATACTTATCAGCAGAGACTACGATGGCAAACTAGAAACATAAGTGCTCCACTACCAAAGTAATAACCCAACAGCCCACAAGAGAAGCTGTATAAGAACTCTATTTAGATGAGCACAAACACACTGCAGCAACCCTGAACAACAGAAAAAGGAAACAGATCATCTAGACAACATCTTCAAAAAAAAAATGGATATCTACACAACTTTATCAAAAGTGCCTGACCATTCAACCCAATATAACACAACACAAGCCGTAAAAAGGGTTAAAAAAAAAGATCTCAGAAACCACCAATAGACTATTACAAGCACATGACATCAGCGTGGCAGACAAACCAACTAAAGTCTTCCAAGACATCCTAAGTAAACCAAAAGACCCAGCAGCCCCAGAAGAAAAAACAGGAGTCATCTACAACATACAGTGTAAAGCAGGGGTCACCAACCTTTCGGACCTCAGGGACCACTAAATTCATAATTTTAAATCACGCGGACCACTAATATGAATCCAGGGCGCCGCTCGCTGAAGCGCCTGGACTCCCAGTGACGGGATGGGGTCCTTCAGGCACTTAGCTTGGCCATCTGTTTCTCCAACCTTAGACACTCAAAGAGCCATTTGGACCCGTTTCCCACAGAAAACAAAACACCGGGATCTCTCATCTCTCTCTCATCTCTCTCTTTCTCTCTCTCTCTCTCTCCTCTTTCTCTCTCTCTCTCTGTATCTCTTTCTCTCTCTTCTCTCCTCTCTCTTCTCTGTCCTCTCTCTCTCTCTTTCTCTCTCTCTCTCAGTATCTCTCTCTTTCTCTCTCATCTCTCTCCCCCCTCCTCTCTTTCTCTATCTTTCTCTCTCCCCCTCTCTTTCTCTGTCTCTCTGTCTCTCTCTCTTTCTCTCTCTCTCCCCTCTCTCCCCTCTCTCTGTCTGTCTGTATCTCTCTCTTTTTCTCTCTGTCTGTTTGTCTGTCTGTCTCTCACCTCTCTCATCTCTCTCTCCCCTCTCTCTTCTCTCTGTCGCGCTCTCTCTCTCTCTCTCTCATCTCTCTCTCTCAGTATCTCTTTTTCTCTCTCTCTCTCTCAGTATCTCTCAGTATCTCTCTTTCTCTCTCCCCTCTCTCTCTCTCATCTCTCTCTCTCAGTATCTCTTTTTCTCTCTCTCTCTCAGTATCTCTCAGTATCTCTCTTTCTCTCTCACCTCTCTCTCTCTCTCAGTATCTCTCTCTTTTTCTCTCTCCTCTCTCTCCCCTCTCTTTCTCTTACTCTCTCTCTCTCTTTCTCTCTCTCTCTCCCTCTCCTCTCTCTCCCCTTTCTCTTCTCTCTCTGTCTCTGTCTCTCTCTCATCTCTCTCTCTCTCTCATCTCTCTTCTCTCTCCCCTCTCTCCTCCCTCTCTTTTCTCTCTGTCCCCTCTCTCTGTCTCTCATCTCTCTCTGTCTCTCTCTCTCATCTCTCTCTCATTCTGATTCTCCGGTGCGACCGAGGTATGCGCAGCACCAACAAGGGCCGGAAGAAATGCCCGCGAGACCCAGCAAGAGATGAACCTTCACTCCCACTCTGGAATATGGAGCGAATCTCCATCCCCCACCCTTCTCTTCTCAGGCCAGGCGAGGAGAGACTGGGAGGGCGAGGGGCGGGGACAGCCAGTGGTGGGATCATCCAACAGGAAGCCACAGCAGGGGGATGAAAGAGCCACGGGTTGCCGACACCTCTTGCTTTGGCCTGCCTGTGCCGCCACTCCCCCTTGCCACAAAAGCACCATTACCTCATTCCGGCCGGCGAGGGCTGCCCTACTCCTTGCACGTTCACCACCTGCAAAGTTGCAAGTTGCACGTACCTCCCTCTATGGCGGAGATTTCCAGCCCCACCACAAGCTGCCTGGCCGGTCCCATATTCCAGAGCTCTAGTCACAGGACTGGCCCATTGGTCATCCCGGAGCAGCTCCTCCACCTGGGTGTGCTGCAGACCACCAAAATTTTCTCACGAACCACCGGTTGGTGACCTCTGGTGTAAAGACTGCAACAGCCACTACGTAGGACAAACAGGCAGAAGACTAGGAGAATGCATCCATGAACACCAACTAGAAGTCAGAAGACATGATGAAAACTCTTTAATTTTACAACATATGGACAGACATAACCATAGTTTCCAACTGGGAAACCATGACCGTCCTAAATCAAGTCCAAAAACGCTAGAGAATTCCTGGAAGCCTGACACTCTGACAATAAGAGACACATAGACATAAACAACATCTACATACTGCACAAAAGAGACAATCAACAAGCCAAAAAGGGAACAAAAAGACCAAAACACCTCCCCACCAGCAATCAACACCCAGATGAGCATACATTAACACAAAAATTAAGACTAGACCAACAATCAATAAGTAAACAATACTACAATCAAGGAACTACCAATGCAGACAAACAAGTTAACAGTAAACAACAGCTTAATCAAGGAACCTCGAAGACCACTCCCACCAACACTGACAGGGCAAGCTACTAGAATATAAATTGAGAGCAAACCTCACTCCTTACTAGCACTGATGATGTTACCTAGCTTCGAAACGTCTGCAAAAAAACAACCAAGCTCAGAGAGCACCAAGGACCCCTCACTTCAACCCTGAGCTACAAATATTCTCCTTTATCGCTAACTTAATGTTTATAAAACTAGGGATGGAGAGGCTGCTTTGTAAGTAGAAACATATAGTATCTTTAGAAATGACAAATGAGTTTTTGTGAAAAAGTTGAGGTTAAGAAAAACAGTAACTACTGTAGATAATTAAAACTATATTAATAACTAAATCATGTTAATATGAATCAAACAATACAACGATCCTATGTTAGAAGTCATGACAGTGACATAGAAATATGAGAATAAATTGTTAGATGCCCACTTTCTTCTCTGCTAGGTATTTGCTTAGACACAGAACCAGAAAAATCTTTTCTGGAGAGAGATCTTTTCATTTTTCCTTGTCCTGTATGACTCCGCTGGCGTACCAAGAATCCACCAATGCCTATAAAAAAGTATGTTCACAGTATTTATTCATTTATTTATTAAACAAATTTAGACAGGTGACTTCAGGCGGCTTACATCATAATACAACTTAAAGTTAATTAAAGAAACATTCTGGAATGTAGACATTTTGTAGATACACTGTCATTCATACATAATGCATAATGTTGTTCATACAGAATAAGCCACTGAGGGCAACTCTAGATAATAAAATATATTTAATAAGCCCTTATAAAATGCTAAGAGATTAGGTCTGACAATTACCGTATTTTTTGGAGTATAAGACGCACTTTTTTCCCTCCTAAAAGAGGCTGAAAATTTGGGTGCGTCTTATACTCCGAATGTAGCCCCGCCCACCCGCCGGCCCCTACCCTTCGGCCTCCGCGCGTCCTCTTCCTGGCTGCAGAGATTGCCACTGACAATGGCTTGTGTTTTGGGGCTCCGCGCGTTGCATTTTCAGCCTCCAAACGCTCATGCGGTGCCCAAAATGGCTACCCGAAACAGCTGCTGCCTTCTCTTACCCCTTCCCCGCTTTGCCTGCTTTAGTCACTGGAGCTCCCTCCGAGGATCAGCTGTGCTTTTGAAGCTGTTTTTCAGCCCAAACACAAGCTAAGCGATCTTCTGTGCTTTGCCTGCTTTTCTAATTGCTGCTCCCTCCGACAATCAGCTGTGCTTTAGAAGCATAGCCCCAACCATCCCCAACCTCAAAACCAGCGAGCGAACGAATGTGCTGAAGCTTATCCCCCATCATCCCCCACCTCAAAACCAGCGAGCGAACGAATGTGCTGAAGCTGACCAGGCTAAGGACTAGCCAGATGAATACCTGGTAGGCAGAATCCCCCCCCCTATTTTCCTCCCCAAAAACTAAGGTGCGTCTTATACTCCGGTGCGTCTTATACTCCGAAAAATACGGTATTTTTTCACACAGGAATACAGCTTTGGAGGAAACTTTCAAATGAATGCAGACTTAATATTTTTTAATTCATCTTACATACCAGTTTCCATATCAAGAAGAAATCTTGAAATGGTGTTTAAAAAGAATATATGTTGTAGTTTTATCATATTGTATAGGTCAAGTTTTGTTCTATTGTTTTATTTTTTGGAATAATTATATTAGTAGTAGTAATTACTTTAAATAAAAATAGAAAAATATATATCCAACCCATTGTTTTTATGTTTCCTTTTGCTATGATTATTATAAATTTAGATAGTTTAATATTTTTGTTAAACATTTGGCCAGAACTACTCAAAAAGACGTATTATAATTGGATATAGCCTTTATATATAAAGTTAATTTATATGGGATTCTAATAATTCTCTCCTGGGGCAGGATAATAGGGAATCAACTAAAATTGAATATTCACAATTTCTGCTTGCTGACATAGGCCCCATCTGTAAGAGTCCAATATCTTGCGTAAGACATCCAACAGTTGCCCATAATCATCCAACAATGCCCTTTATATCAACAGAATTGGCTGAAAAAAACCATTTCTCTCAAACTCCAACTGTATCATCAAAATCTATGCTCTCCAAACTGTGCTAAGCTTACACTTACTCTAGTGTACATTACACTACACGGAAGCTATCAAGATTCATTTAAAAGCATCATTAAGAAAAGTTCTCCTGTTGGTTGGTAACTTTTGGATATACAGTACATCTTGATAATCAGGCAGTATATTGAAACTGAAACCAACTATATGAAGCTGCAGTATACTGTACAACAGAGAGGGTAATTCTGAATAACAATTAACCTCATTTCTAAATAAAATATGTATACATATATAGCCAATAAATATAAACCCAATAAATATACAGACATTTGGAATATGTACTCTACCAGGTCTGTATGGCTTTCTCTTTCTTTTTTTTTATTCTTTCAGTTCCTTCCATTCCCTTAGGATCATCATCTATAGGTTCTTGTTCAGGACTTGTATCTGACTTTCCTTCACAATCCATAAGGTCTCCTTCTGAATTAAAACAAGTTATCAAGTGTGTGTGTGTGGGGGGGGAAGATTGGAGTTATTTATACATTTCTATTTCACCTCTCACATAAAACTCTTCAGTTAGCTAAGAACTTATTGAAAAATAATCATAAAAATCTCATTAAAAATGGAACACTAATAATATTGAAGAAAGAAAAATACATAGACACTAGAATTATTAAAAGGTAGAAGTGATTAAATACTGTTATGGAGAGTGTCCAAAAATGGTAAAAGAGAGGGAATTTTAACATCATATCACAGGAACATAAGTAAGAAAGTCTTCTTCTATCTTCCATGTCACTGTAGGGAAAAATAGGAGAGCGAGCACTGTCAATCTTGAGCTGCTGTACAAAAGTTGGCATGTATATAAAAATATTAAAAACCCCCCCACACCTCAGAAAATCTTAAAATGGATTAAATTAAAGCAAAATTAATTCAAGGCCAAACTCATGTTCAAGTTAACTAGGGCTTTAAAGTCCCAAAATAGCACTGTTTATTTGCCCAGAATAACAACTAACACAGCTGTTTAAGTACTGGCATGACATTTTCTCATATACTGTACACATACCAGATTTTAATTTCGCTGCTTTATCTAAAGCCAGTGAAATTTCCATTCAATATTTAAAGACAACTCCATATCTGAAATTTTGGGGGAACATAGATTGGCTTTGGAGACTGGACCTATTGTATTCAATCAATCAGCAATTGATAAGAAATAGTATAAAGAAACAAACTTGGATATTTGATGGGGAAACTAGATTCACTTAACAACCAGATTACTAACTCATCAACTGCAGTGATTCACTTAACAACTGTGGCAAGTAAGGTCATAGAATGGGACAAAACTCACTTAACAAATGTCTCACTTAACAACAGAAATTTTGGGCTCAATTGTGGTCGTAAGTCGAGGACTACCTGTACTGTTCACAATTTTTATTACTTTTACATTCTTATATAATATGTTTATTATTATTGTTTTTTCTGTTAACTACCGTACTTTGCTATTAATATAGTTTACCAATGACAGGCTAAACATTTGTAAGTAGATTTCATAGTTTAACAGTTTAAAATTCTTTTGGCCTGTTTCGCAAGGGGCGGGAAACCAAAATTGTTGTATTATACCAATCAGCAATCAATTAGGGAGGATGTTATGTGTATATGTGTTCTTCTTAAGGCACTCTTTTGTTAATGTCTTTTTTGTTGTCTTTTTTTCTTTTTCTTTTTCTTTTTAAATGGTGTTTTGTATTTTAATCTTTTTTCAATAAACTAAAAATAAAAAAAAAACAGAATCCACAATGGACTGAGAATCAGCATCTCCACTAGATAATTGACAGTCAAGCTGAAACTAAATTAATCAAGTAAAAATAGCAAATGGGGGAAAATCTTTTACTCAAACTTCCTCAAACCTCCAAATAAGTTACCCAGACCTAATCCACATATTAAAGGATAAGGTCTGTAAACACAAACAGAGTTAATTAAATTAGGTCTACCAGCGGAACTGCATGTTCACAAGAATAAACATACCTACACACACGCGTCCCTCAAGTGTCACCCTAGAATCAGCACGTAGACACTTCCACATCCAGGAGAAGCTCCCCTATATAACTGTGTTGCTGTAGCCCATTTCTCTGCAACTGCCCATAAAGGCAAACTGTTTGCTTTTAGGAATAAATATTTCTGCTTTCCTCACAGCTGTCTGGATCTCATTTTTATTTATTCTTGCACAACCCCGGCTCAAGTTGGAACTCCAATTTATTTTTCTGACAGTAGCTTGGTTGTTAAATATAACTGAAGCCAACTTCTGTTTCCTGAAGAGGCTTAGGAATAAACTCACCAGAGCTAGCTGATAAACAGAGGCTGTAAGACAAAACTGGGCATCATAATATAATGTTTTTATAAGTATTAATAGGTATTTAAAATGTGCATCATACCAATAAATGACAAAATAATAATGTTCCTATGCTATTGACTCTGCAGGCCCTGCCGCGCTGAACTGACCTTCACCATCTTCCTCCCATGCTAACGAGGTGCAACCGGACTGGCCCTATGTGAGGCAGCTGCTGGCTGTGCTAAGCCTTCTTCCGAAGGCCACTCATGCCATTCTCCAAATAGTGTGCACCATTGTCGTGATGCAATACTTCTGAGGTCTTCTGAAACCTTGTGTTCTGACCTAGGCTTCCTAATCAAATGATACAGCACAAACCTCTTTTATTTTTAACGGCTGGTAATTATTTGGATTCCCAGTCGTAATGAGTCCCAAACAAATGATAATAAGTCCGACAACAGTCTTTCAGGAAAAGGCAGATAAGCACACGAACCTTGATCTTCCTTGACAAGCTGCCAAGGACCAATTAGCAAGAAACTTGGCAAGGCCAAACAGAAACAAGGAGTCCGGGCTAGATTGACACGAGTTGAATGAAGTTGCTTCCTGCGACCAGCCCTTCCGTGTGCTCCACTTATATAGCCTATGGGAGGGGCCAATTATCTCCAAGCCTTACTCCCGAGTAGTCCTTCTCCTCTGAAACTGTTCTTGCCTTCTGGCAGCTCTGCGCATGCGCGCATTGAGAACAGGCTCCTCCTGTTCCTCTGCCTCGCTCATGTCAGCCTCTGGAGGCTCTGGAGTCGGGACAGACCTCCCAGATGGCCCGGGCTGGATCCCTGCCTCTGGCACTGAGCCTTCTCCAGACTCCAGGCCTGGCCCATGTTCCTCCCCAGCCTCCTCACTGTCCGACTCTGCCGCCAGCTCCGCAGGCCACTGGCGGACCACGAAACCTTGTGAGAGGGCCTCAACTATCATTCTTCGAATCACCATTCTTGCAATACTTCAGAAATCATCTGAGGCCTTCCAAAGCATCATGAAAAGGTCTTGCCTACCATTCTGCAAATCGCACATGCTGTTCTCACAATGCTTTGAACAGCCTTTGGGAAAAGCCGCTGAGGCCTTCTGAAGCATGAGAAGGTTGTACCCGCTATTCTCTAAATCACATGTGCTGTTCTCACCATGCTTCAGAAAGCCTTCAGAAAGCTTCTGAGGCCTTCTGCAGCACAACAAAATTGCCATGCATGCTGTTTGGAAAACAGTGCAATTGGCCTCAGGAAGGCCTGGTGCAACCAGCAGCTGCCTCACATAGGGCCAAGCCAGGTATGTCTCATCAGCAGTGGGAGGAAGAGGGCAAAGGTCAGGTGGGCATGGCAGGGCCTGCAGAGCACAGGGAGGCTGGGGCTTTGCACTGTGGCTCTGGGGTGGCTGGCCATGGTGTAGGGCTTGAGGTGACATTTAAGTAGAGGCTGGGGGTGGTGGCAGTTGACTGAGACTGCTAAAGATCCTGGGTTTCTACTTCAGTCCCAGTGCTTCTGCTGTGGAGTACCACTGTACAAGGATGCCAAAAGGGCAGAGATGGAGAGGAGATAGGTGAGTGGGGAATTGAAGTGCCCCTGCCGTTGTGTCAGTAGGCTAGCAAGTGCTCAAACTTTGATCACGTGATCAAATTTTGGTGGTGCTGCAACAGCTGTAACTTTGGGGGCCAGGTGTAACTACCATTCATTCAGCATCATTGTAACTTTGAATGGTCACTGAACAAATGGACTGTCAGGCCGAAGCCATTTTCTTTGGATCTTTGGCCTGCCACACTTTATGCTAGTTTAAAATGTATTCTTTGCTATGGGAATTTGGGAGGTGCAGTTGCATGAGGGATGTCTGCATGTAGCCACAACAAATTCCTTCTAGATTGTCAAGGTCATCCTTTGTCCTGCACCTGCACGGAAGAAGGTGGAGTTCCAACCAAGCTACCAGAAGATGAAGCAATGAAGATTGGTTCATGTGATGAACTTGGGGGTGTGGGGACAAAGGCTTGAACTTTCAACTGGGTGGAGAAACCCCGAAGGCTTCAGATTCGGGATTTCTCCCAGCCGTGCTGACATGGCTCTGTTAATAAATTGGAACTTTGAGGAAATGTTTGCCTCCGACTCTGATTTAATTCCAGATCCTATTCGGAACCCTGACAATAATTATGGATGCCATCTTGCCTTTTTTGATC
>QLTV01004261.1:119129-132337 GCA_003457575.1 Thermophis baileyi | reverse complement strand
CAGGCAGCCCGCGAGAGTTTCTTCCCCCTCCCGCCTCTCGCTTGCTCTCTCTCGCTCTCTCTCTCGTTCTCTCCCGGCTGGGAGCTGCTCTTTTTGCGCCGGGCACTCTCGGGCTCCTCTGGGCTCTGCCTCTGCCAGCCTTTTGAAACGCTCCTGCCTGTGATGAGGTGGCTAGGCAGGGATCGACGCTCCCCTCCTCTTCCTCGGAGGCATGAGCGCGTTTCAAAAGCTGCCATAGGCAGAGCCCAGAGGAGCCGAGCCAGTCTCATGGGGTGTGCGTGCACCCGCCTCTCGCTTGCTCTCGCTCTCCCGGCCAAAAGAGTGCCCGCTGCAAAAAGAGCGCCTCCCGGCATGCCCCCCCCTTTCCCCGGAAAGTAATGGGGGGGCCTTATTTTCGGGGGGGGCTTATTTCAACGCATGTCCCGAAAAGCCCTGTTGGGCTTATTATCGGGACATGTCTTATTTTCGGGGAAACACGGTTTGTGGCTGCAAATGTTCATGGTTGTCATGCCTACCATGATATTCTAAGTCACCCCAGATCCAATGGCCTGAACATGTATTTTAAAAAGCAGCATACATCCTCCAAGCCTTTAAGCATCTAATTTCAAAGTATCCCAAATTAATTCTCAACTTAGGCTCTAGCACATTACTCTATGTGGGATTCTCAATTACTGGAGAGTATGTATGATTTTCCCATTCACGTTGAACCCTAATTAAAATATGATCTTACTTTTATGTACCATAGTTAGGCATCCCCAATAGTTCACTTAAATCCATGCTTAAATTTCAGGCAACCCCCCCCCCCAAATATGCTGGTCTATAACTATAATGATTTGATTTGAACCCATAAAATATTGAGAGTAAACACCATAAACAGAAAAATACGCACCATTTGCACTTCCAACCTCCTTTGGGAACTGTCTGTAGTGGTGGATCCAGGCAGTAAGTGTGGTAGCTGATATCACAATCATCACAAAGAAGTAACCTTCCTGGATCTGTAGCCTTCCCGCAGGCTTCACACACAGTGCACTCCAGACATCTCCAACCTTTGTGGAGCACCACTTTTGTAATCTGCATAGTAGAAGGCAGCACACAATTAAAATTCATAAAACTTCAGTCTTAAAAACTGTCAGTTCCAGAAATGTCAAATATGTCATAAATATTTTTCCAAAATGGAAGATTTTTTTTAAAAAAGCCAAAGACTTGCTCAAATGTAATGGGGAAAGGGAAACTCAGATACACATGTATTTTTAGCCTCATTCGTAGGGTGATATCCCAATAGCAGTAGCACTTAGATTTATATACCGCTTCACAGTGCTTTACAGCCCTCTCTAAGCAGTTTACAGAGTCAGCATATTGCCCCCAACAATCTGGGTCCTCATTTTACCGACCTCGGAAGGATGGAAGGCTGAGTCAATCTTGAGCTGCTCAGAATTGAACTCCTGGAGTGAGCAGTGAGTTAGCCCTGCAGTACTGCATTCTAACTACTGTGCCACCACGGCTCAGTACCCATCAGCATCATTCAAATGACATTATTTTCCTGAGGCAGTTGGATGTTCACAGTGTTATGCTAGCCGGGGAATTCTGGGAGTTGAAGTCCACACATCTTCAAGTGGCCAAGGTTGAGAAACACTGGTCTGGACAGAAAAGGTCTCCATGCTTACCATGTTGCCTGTATCCAGTAACACATCCCTTGTGTTGTCTTGATTGCAAGATTTTAAAGTGCCCTAATCACTTCCTAACTTGGCAATTGTCGTCGTATTTGTGTCGAAAGCATCAAGGCACTTTCGGGTTGAAAGGATTAACTGGTGACATCACCGTTGCCCAGGGGATGCCCAGTTGGGGGCTCCTTTCATGTCCTCATTAATGAGCCCACCGAAGTGGTACCTATTTTTCTACTCGCGTTTGCATGCTTTTGAACTGCTAGGTCAGCAGGAGCTGGAGCGAATGACGGGAGCTCACCCCGCCACACAGCAGCACTCAGGTCTTGAACACGGGCTTGCAGATTGTTAACCCAGTGTTCTAACCATGTGAGCCACCGTGCTCCTCACTTGACAATAAATGACATTTTAAATGTTGGAAGCTTTCATGCTTATACCAAATTATTTAAACTAAGTTACAAAAAAATTCTTCAAAATATTTGTCATTCAATTTCTTGAAATATATTTAAATCATTTTTTAAAATTTTGTCTACAACTGAGTCATCCATGTTAGTTAATTTGGCTTTTGATTTCCAAGACCAATTAGAACATCTTTTACTGGCAATCCTTTACAAAATGTTATCTAATTTGTGTTCTAAAAAAACACAGATTCTTTTCATGAAATATATACAGATTTTAAGCTCATGCATACACTTTTACTCTGAAAATAACTATACTTGAAAGAACAGTCTACAGCTTATACCAGTGATGGCGAACCTTTTTCTGGTTGCGTGCCAAAAGTGTGTGTGTGCGCGCGCAATAGTACGCGCGCGTGCCGGCACCCACAATGCAATGCATGCCCCACCTGCGCATGCGTGCACGACCCCCCCACGCTCCCCCCACACATGCGCCCCGCACTGCGCATGCATGCATCCCCACACATGCACGCATCCCTGCGCATGCACGCATCCCCGTGCATGCACCACCCGCGCATCCCCCCGGCCCGTTTTGGGCCTGGAAAGCCTCCTGCACCAAACTTTGCCAGCGCGAACGGTCTGCTGCCGCTGCTCCTCCTCCTCCTGCCAGCCTCGCGCTCCGGGCAGCGTCCAGCATGGCCGTTTGCGCCGGCAAAGGTTGGTGCAACCCTCTTCTGCCACAAGGGAGCATGACCACTTCCCGGCCGGCGCATCTCTTACCGCTTACGGCGGTCTCCTCCAGTCCTTCTGGGGGGAGCTCGCCTCCCCACCAGCGGCTTCTCCTTCTCCTGGCTGCGAGGGGCGAGGGGGCATGCCAGAACCCAGAAGAGGAAAAGGAGCAGAGCTGCCAGCCAGGCTGGGGCTTCCCTGTCTCCCCACACGAGGGGGCTTCTGGTGCGGCCCCAAGCCTCTGGCGGGGAGGGACAGAAGCCCCAGCCTGCTGTTCCTGCCGCACCCACCCCCTCGTGCCTGGCGGCGGTGGTTCTCACACTGCCGTTTCCCCGGCGGCTGCAGGAACAGCAGGCTGGGGTTTCCCTCCCTACCTGCCGGCGGCTTCTCCTTCTCCTGGCTGCGAGGGGCGAGGGGGCACGCCGGAACCCAGAAGAGGAAAAGGAGCAGAGCTGCCAGCCAGGCTGGGGCTTCCCTGTCTCCCCACCCGAGAGGACTTCTGGTGCGGCCCCAAGCCTCTGGCAGGGAGGGAGGGAAACCCCAGCCTACTGTTCCTGCAGCTGCCGGGGAAATGGCAGTGTGAGAACCGCCACCGCCAGGCGCGAGGGGGTGGGGGCGGCAGAAACAGTGGGCTGGGGCTTCTGTCCCTCCCTGCCAGAGGCTTGGGGCCACGCCAGAAGCCCGCTCGTGCGGGGAGACAGGGAAGCCCCGGCCCACCCGTCCTTGCCGCCGCCACCCCCTCGCCCCTGGCGGCAGCAGATCTCACGCAGCCACTTCCCTGACAGTGGCAGGAGCAGCCGGCGGGGCAGAGAGGGTGGCAGCAGGCTGCAGAAGCAGGCCCTTCGCGCTGGCTAAGATGCAGCGGCGGCTCCTCATCCTCCTGCTAGCGTCGCGCTCCGGGCAGCGTCCCGCCAGCCATGCCTGGCCTCCCCCTGCAGCAGCCCACGTGGATCCCGGGCAGCGCAGCTTCAGGGCCTTTCCTCGTGGTGGCGGTGACAAGGCAGGCAGGCGGGCGGGCGCAGGGGAGCAACTGGCAGCAGCGCTCCTGGCTGGCAAGTGGGTGGATGTCCCGAGGCACGCATGCGCACCTGCCAGCTAGTCTTCTGGTTACTGGCACGCATGCGTGTGCGACGATCAGCTGGCTGGCTGATCTTCCGGTTTCTGGCACTGCCGCATGCGTGAAGGCCAGTTGATCGTCGCGCGCGCATGCGCACCAGTAACCAGAAGACTAGCTGGCCGGTGCGCATGCGTGCACCGGAAACCCAGAAGAGGAATGGGCGCCGCCGCGCCATAGGTTCGCCATCACGGGCTTATACAGTATAGCAAATAATTTATTATCTCTGCATAAATGAACTTTTAACAATCTAACATTAGTTTCATAAATGTAAAACACTAAATAAATATACCAGTTGCTGTTAATCCAGTAAAGGGCAGTTATGCACATTATATTTAATATATAACATTATATCAAGGTAATTATTAAAATTTATGGCTGCAAAATCACTTTTCTAGAATGCATACAAAGTCATTTAATTAACATATTCTGCAAACAAATTATAGATGCATTTACAAAGGATTACTTTAAAAGATTAAAAAAATCTTATGTTTCAGATTTAGATGAGAATAATAAAAGTTATATTTTATTACTGGCCACTATTAAGTTCTCTCAGTGATCTACAGCAGAGGTACAATAATAAAATCAAATTAAAATCATTGAAATCTTTGGAACATCATTCCCTCAGAAATAAGGTTGACCTCCTCCCTGTTACTTTTCCTGAAGGCCCTGCAGAAATGGTTTGTCAATGGGCCTGGGGACTCCAGGTTGATTCAGAGTGGATCAAGTGGTGGGTTTCTGGAGTTTTTATATTGTAGATTTTTAATGCTGTATGCTGCCCAGAGTCACCATGTGAGAGTTGGGCAGCCACATAAATCTATTTAATAAAATATTTTTTTTAAAAAAATTAAAAAATAAAAATGAATGTACATGATTAAATACTAAAAATTTATCAAGGAGAGATGTGTTTAAAAAGCAAACAAAGCATTTCTCAACTCAGCAAACTCTGCATTCCAGAGACCTGGGGAAGTTACAAAAAAGGCTTGGTTCCAAGTCACTGTGAAATGACTTCAATGGGATCATCAGGTGGAATAAGATCATATAAAAAGGGAGTGTTCTCTCTCAGGTAACCTTGACCCAAGTAACACAGGGCTTGAAGGGTAAACAGGTATACAAGCATATGTATTTCAAAACACTCACCTTAATACCTACACAGTACGGATGGTAACACTGACCACACTGAGAGCAGGCAAGTAGTCGGCCTTCTGCACCTTGTCCAAAACTCCCACAAACTACACACATGTCCTAGAATATCAAACAGATATATTCAAAATAAAAGACAGTGTTAGGCATACCACCACCCACCACCTAGCATCTGATGGATAAATACCATCCTCTATCATTTTGTAATGTTTAATTTTTAAGAAGAGATTGGACAACCATTTGTCTGAAATGGTATAAGGCCGTGATGGCAAACCTATGGCACGCGTGCCAGAGGTGGCACGCAGAGCCCTCTCTGTGGGCATGCGCGCCATTGCCAGCTGCTCATCTGGTTTCCGGCATGCGCATGCGCACCGACCAGCTGGTCTTTGGGTTTCCAGCACTCCGGCGCGTGCACGCACATGTGCGCGCGCACGCATTCCGGTTTGGGCACTCGGTGCCGAAAAGGTTCGCCATCACTGGTATAAGGTTTCCTGCCTGAGCACGGTATTGGACTAGAAGACCTCCAAGGTCCCTTCCAACTCTGTTATTCTGTTATTGTTATGTCCTTCCAGAAATTCAGATGTATAGTGTTCACTTATTAGCATAATCTATATATATTATTAAATACTCAATAGTACAGTACTTGTAAAATTTTCACATTTTTGTGAGGGAAGCTGGTCTGACTTAAGACACTTAAGAAAATCACTTAAGACACTAAAAACCTTTTTAAAAAATAATTTCTTGTTTAATATACAAAAGAACAATTGTTTAAATAGAAAGGCATTTCACTGATCTACTGAAAGAGGAAATCAGAATTATGGAGTAAGCTGTTACATCAAGAAAGACACGTTTTTGCTCTAGTGTATCTGTGACAAGACATCAAAAACTCTTTGAAATCTGCTGAACAGAACCAAACACTTGATGACACTGTCAAGGTAAAATGCATCAGTGTTTATGGAAATCTATCCAAAACAAGAGCATTCATAACTGTTATATTTCCATAGTTGTGAAAAATATGGGCAACATGAAGATTGCTTTTGCTCCTTTTCAGGGAAGACAGATAAGCAGCTTGACAGGATTTCAGAGGAAAGAAACCAGACTGTTGCTTATGAGAATACATGCCTAATGTCAATCGACCCCAAGTCCCCCTTTCTTAATATACAGAGGGCTCACCAACACCCCCCTTCCTTGGATGAACTGTGAAACATAATGCACTAGAACGACTGCCTCCACACTCTCTCATTTTAACAGGTGTCTAGAATTTTTTATAAAGTATTGCCTCTTGGGACAGGTGTGGGTGGAGAGATTTCTGTTTGAATACTCTTCAAGAAAGTCATTTTTAATAATAATGATTTCCACAGAAAATAACAAAGTACTTCTGAATATTGCAACCTGATGTAAAGTAAACTTGTCACTGCTAGAGAACAGGACAACAGTATTATGCATGGCGTTTTCTTCATCATGTTTATTGAATGACATATCCATATCTATGACCTGCAAAATGGAACAGAAGAATTAAATGAGATACTGTAATAATTTAGTAACAGCTTTTATTTGAGATGTATACAAAGCAGTCATATGCATTCAAAATATTGCATCTGCCTTTCTCTTAAGAGCTCAAGGCGCTATACACAGCCATTCCCAATTTTAATTTCAGTTATACTGTATACTAGACAACCCATGATGCATTGAGTCATCCTTTGAGATATTTCCTTACCTGCTTCCTCAATGCCTTCACCAATGGCAGAACCTCTAATGTACTGCCTTCGCTGGAAATTTTTGGATACATTCAGAGATGTATCTTCATTGAAAACAGCCTCTGTTGAACTGTGTATAGCACATTCAATCAGCAGCACAGGAAATGTTTTATGATATTTTGTATTATGACATAAACTGTTTTATAATAAGTTTTATATCATAAAATATTCATAGATTACTGGGTGCTTATGCTGGAGAATGACATACCCATTTTTTAAAAAATGATTTTTTGGCATTTAAATTATATACTTGCTACCATGTTGCTGAATATGCACTGCAAAGCATTTTCTAAAAAAAATATTTCTTGAAATGATATACTTTCAAGGGGCTTTTATTGCAAATCAGTATTACTGGGGGGAAATGGGGTTGTATATTTATGGGTTAAATATATATCCAGAATAACATTAATGTCAATATTAAATATCAATTTTAATTAGACATTTTAGAAATACCTTTCAGAAATATCTAATCTGACCACTTGAGAGCCAGTTTGATCTAGTGGTTAAGGCACCAGGCTAGAAACCAGGAGATTATGAGTTCTAGTCCAACTTTAGGCACAAAGCCAGCTGGATGATCTTAGGCCAATCACCCTCCCTCAGTTCTAGGAAGAAGGAAAGGGGAAACCAATTCTAAAAAATCTTGCCAAGAAAACTTTAGGGAGTAGTCCAGCAGTTCCCAGGAGCCAGTACTGACTTGAAGACAAACACACACACACACACACACACACACAATTTGACCCATCTATGTTCTACATTGGTTCCACAATGCTTCAGAATATATTTGAAAAATGTCAGCCTTCTCATAAACACAACCTCTATCTTCATTTTAGCCTCTCTATGTGTAGGTAGGAATTACTTGTGGGCTAGTACATTTCTGTTATTGGCAGGACTGTACAAGTTTAAACATAAAAATATTATTAACATTAAACTGAAAGGAATGTTATCAATTATTACAGTAATCATTTTGTTGACTAGGAAACAATGGTTGTAAAAATGCTGGAATTGAACTCCTAGGAAGCCACTCCTAGTATTTAAGAGCCCTGGTCTAGACTAGCTTGACAGCATCGTAAATTAATTCTCAGCAGTCCTCCAGAAAATGGTCAGTGGTGAGGTGATTTTTTCTCCTGCTGATAAACAGCTGACTTTGCTGCCAAAGCTGGTTTTTTGGCAACACACTTCCCAGATTTGAAGGGGAGTAACCAGGAACAACCCAAGATGACCCTTGGACGACCATGTCCTTGCCTGGGAAGAGAAATCTAGATGGTTGTAATTTTCAGTATGAGGTGGTCAGAGAGTTGGGTCTCCATCTTTTCCTGTCAGTGTTTGTTTTTTAAGGTGCACCATGGTTTTAATATCACGTTTTGAAGAGGGGTTTTTTTGCTTTTTGGCTTACATCTTTAATTGTTAATCAACTGGGTGAATGCTGATTTATCTTATAACCCCTTGCTGGGTTTTAAATGTGATTTTTTGCTTCTTTTTCCTGTTTTATTTTGGAGTTATGAAACACTTTCACTTTTGCCACATGGAAATCGATGACGTGAGGACTTTCCCCTCGGTAGTGAAAGTGATCTGACTTACATTTACATTGGATTTTTACTACAAGGCCACATGATCACGGAAGTTTCTTCGGACAATGTTGGCTTCCTCGGGCTAAGAAATGGAGATGAGCACTGCCCCCTAGAGTCGGACACGACTAGACAGGGGAAACCTTTACCTTTTACTACGAGAATTTTGTATTTTACTAGTTTTTAAAAGAACTTTGCTGTTCTACTTTACTTTTGTATATATCTCTGGTCTTATTTCTTTTTTTTCTTCTTCTTAAAGAGATGGGAACTTCCCTTTTTCTCTATTCATTTTTTATTGTGGGAAATATTATCTCAATTCTTTCTGTGGTTATTCTGTTATGGAACATCTACTTCTTTTGCCCTTGAGAGGAATTGCCTATGTCTGGTTGTGAAAGCTCAGCTACAAGAGAGTTTTGGACTATATTAAAAATGAAAACAATAAATTAAGGATTTTGAATATTGTACATCATATACTCTTTACAATGTCCATAAAAAGAGATATAAAAGAAAGGCGAGCGCCAGATCAACTTAATGCTGAAGCCCTTTTGGAAGCCTTTGAAGAAAAAATGTTTTTTAATTTACAAGCTCTAAATGAAAACTTAGATTTAAGTTGATGAATTAATATGAATGAATTAATAACAGTTTTAAATCAACCCAAAGTTGACACTCAGATACAAGTAACAGCAGCTAAATCAGATTTACAATCCGATGGATCGGAATATAATCTGTTGCTGGCAGTGAAGGAGAAGGAGCCTGGTTTGAGAATTGCAGGCTTGTTGGAGAAGGCTGAAAGGGGCATAAATTCAAAAGACTTTGAGATGACAGAATAAATGAGTGATGGACTGGACTTTCTTAAGAAAATTAATGGAAATTGTGGAATAGGGTTATTATATCCAATCAGAAAACAATTGCCAAGAGATGCTGGGTTTCAACTTGTAGGAAGATTCTTTGAACAACAAATGCTGCTGAGATATTTACAACAGAGATTTATGGTTTTGGGTAATTAGATGCAATTGTTTGGAAAGATCCCAGTTAAAATTTTAAGGAGAAGTTTTATTATTAAGAATCGAGGATATTTGATCCTGGACAGATCCGAGATAATGACTGCAGTGGTTTATGGTAGATTAGAAGCCGTTGTGGACTTTCTGTGACTTAAATACAATAATAGATTGTTAACAGAGGACTTTGAAGTTTAGCTTTGCTGTTGGGTTTCCCTGTTAACTGTTTCTTTTTACAGTAGATAGATGCCAGGTCAAGTTGATTGGGTAAACAGAGTTGTAGAAGTTCATAAATTGTGGACCTGTTTCACAAGGGGGGGGAACTATTATTGCTGAAATATATTTATCAGTATTCAACTGGGGGGACAATTTATGTGTATGTGTGATTTTTATGCACTTTTTTCCTTGTCTTGTTTAGTTTTACTTTGTTCTTGTTTTCTTCCTTTTTTCTTTTGGAGTTTGTATTTTAACTTCGGGAATAAAATAAAAAATTGATTGTAAATTGATTCTCAGCAAATTAAGTTTGGACACTATTTGTTTGGGCTAATTAACTTAAGAAGCTGTGTTGCGGATTCTTACCCCTGGAGCAAGAATTGGTCCAATTCGATTCTTCAATTTTGAACTCCCTCGTCCACCTCTTCCAGAAAGTCCTACACCTCGTGGTCTCCGCTTCCCAGGAAATCCTGATCCACAACCCTATTTAAAGTTAAATACAGAACAATTAATATAATATAATAACAGAGTTGGAAGGGACCTTGGAGGTCTTCTAGTCCAACCCCCTGCTTAGACAGGAAACCCTACACCACTTCAGACAAATGGTTATCCAACATCTTCTTAAAAACTTCCAGTGTTGGAGCATTCAGAACTTCTGGAGGCAAGTTGTTCCACTGATTAATTGTTCTGTCAGGAAATTTCTCCTTAGTTCTAAGTTGCTTCTCTCCTTGATTAGTCTCCACCCATTGCTTCTTGTCCTACCCTCAGGTGCTTTGGAGAATAGCTTCTCTCCCTCTTGTTTGTGGCAGCCCCTGAGATATTGGAACACTGCTATCATGTCTCCCCTAGTCCTTCTTTTCATTAAACTAGACATACCCAGTTCCTGCAACCGTTCTTCATATGTTTTAGCCTCCAGTCCCCTAATCATCTTTGTTGCTCTTCTCTGCACTCTTTCTAGAGTCTCCACATCCTTGAATTGAATCAGTCCTTGCAAATTAACAACTAGGGTAGTATTTTTATAGAGATACAGTTTACTATATATTAAGTATGCAGTAGTACGTTATATACAATGGTGCAATTCAAACATAAAAATGTGTACTTATAATATAGCATAGAAATAAGGACTTCCGGTTGATGTAGCGGAGAGAACGGCTGGAAAATAGTGGAGCTCCGCCGGGCTCCGTGAAATGCAGCTGGCAACTGCTTGCTGGGAGACCCTACAAGGTTAAGCCGCCCTGGAGGGGTGGTGAAGAAAGGAGAGGCGCTTCGTTGATCGCAAGGAAACCGCAATTTCCTCGTTAATCCGAAGAAAGCTCTCCTGAATGGCAGCAGGGACGACGGCCATTTTTGGTCAGTCACAAGCTGGGACAACCAGGACACTAAGATCTTGTGCTGGAGTGGTGCGTGGACAGAGCAGTGAAACTGGGTGAGAAAATTTCCAACTGTTACCTTAGAGATTTAACCTAAGTTAAAAGTTCCAAAAAATGATCTCTAAATGTTAAAAAAGCGGCGATTGGATCTATGGAGAAAGATTAAAGACTAAAAACTGAAGAGGAAGATTAAAGATTTAGAAGTAAAAGAAAAACCTAAAGGATGATTTAAAACATAGAAAGCCTGGAAAAGCAAAACAACATTGTGAAAAGTGACTATTGGGAGAAATTGCTTTTCTCAATTCTATCTCTAACTCCCCTGACTGGATGACAATCAGCTGTTTTTGACTTCTATACTCTGGAACGTTGGAATTGGGAGCAGGGGAGCCATCTACTGGAGGAAGAAGATTACTGCAACATGTAAAATTCAAAGGAAAGTGATAAGAGAAAGTAAACAACATCTGGAAAGCTACTTGACCTTGAATTTATCTTGGTAGGCGATTTGGATGCTGGGAAATATTTACTGAGTTTTTTGAAGATTCATAAGGCAAATTAAATTAAACACTAAAACTTTATTGGAACTGTACACTGAAAAGCGGATCTGAAAGATTTGAAGAAACTTGGTGGGCTAAGTTGGATTTGGGTTATCAACATCACATGAAAAAAAGAAGAAGAAAAGATAAATAAGACTTTAAAATCTGTACAATTGGGAAGGTGTAAATTGGAAATTATAAAGACTGAAAAGCACAAATTTATAGCATCTAAGGATTAGAAATTTAGGGGACTTGGAGGAATAACTTGGGGATTGACCAAATCTTATTAACAATTGATTTTTTTCTGGAGTTTTCAGATATTGGGATACTGGGATATTAGAGGTATATTAACTTGTTACAAAATGACCCAGCAGGAGACAATAAAGTTTTATGAAGAAATGTTAGAAATAGCGACAAAGAATTATAAGAAGTTGATGGGAATATTTAAAGATAAAGGCGTGAAAGTAGAAGGCTCTCAACAAATGGTGGGGAAAGATGAATATAACACACAGAAGACAGCTGACAAATTAGAAGGAGTGGTGGAGGGGACAAGGCAAAATAAATTACAAAAAGATAAAAATAAGTTAAAAGCAGATAAAAATACTGAAAAGACAACAATAATAAATAAAATAAAAAATCAAATAGACAGTCCCTTAAGAGCTTATAATAGAATAGAGAAAAAAAGGAAGATCTTTCAAAAATAATGAAAGGGTTTATGGATGAATATTCAAAAGATGCAGCAGAAGGAGATAAAGGGTAAGGCAGAGGGAACAATCAGTCTGTGTAAAAATACTAGAAAGACATATAGCAGTGATGGCTAACATTTTTGTCATTGTGTGCCGAAAGCACGCGCATGCACGCGCCGGCACCCATAATGCAATGTGGGGAGGGGCCTGCGCATGCATGCACAACCCCCCACGCTCCCCCACGCATGCGCACACGACCTCCCCAGCCTCCTTCCTGTCTCCTTCTTGCTCACACAGCAAATACTCTTTGAGTTTCCAAACACCCCTCAACTCTCTCACACACTGACAGGACGCTAGCTAGATGAATACCGATGGATGCTGGTAGGCAGAGGCAGATTCCCCCCCCCTTATTTTCCTCCTCAGTTCAGACGAATCTGTTCCTTCTACTGTAACACCAGTTAAAGGGAAAAGAGGCAAAAAGCGCAGAAAAAGATTTACAGATCTTTTGTAAACATCTGTAGGTCATGCAATTAGGAAAACACAAGTAAGGGAAAGCTGCACACAAGTATCGTCAAACTCATCCCCAAGTCAGTAGACAGGCTGTAAAAAAGTATTATTAACACTCTCTGATGCTAATTAGTTAGACGTTCTACTCCCCCTCCCAACCTGAAAATAACTCTGCAGAGAACGGGATAGCATAGGAGAGGCTTCTGTGGGGCAAGGCTGAGGGAGAGAAGGGGATAGGATAGGGGAGGATTCTTTGGGGCAAGGCTGAGGGAGAGAAGGGGATAGGATAGGGGAGGATTCTGTGGGGCAAGCCTGAGGGAGAGAAGGGGATAGGATGGGAGAGCATAGGAGAGGCTTCTGTGGGGCAAGGCTGAGGGAGAGAAGGGGATAGGATAGGGGAGGCTTCTGTGGGGCAAGACTGAGGAAGAGAAGGGAATAGGATAGGGGAGGCTTCTGTGGGGCAAGGCTGAGGGAGAGAAGGGGATAGGATAGGGGAGGCTTCTGTGGGGCAAGGCTGAGGGAGAGAAGGGGATAGGA
>QLTV01004261.1:103277-115703 GCA_003457575.1 Thermophis baileyi | reverse complement strand
GGGCGCGGCAGCGGGGCAAGCCTGAGGGAGAGAAGGGGAGAGGAGAGGAGAGGCTTCTGTGGGGCAAGGCTGAGGGAGAGAAGGGGAGAGGAGAGGCCTCTGTGGGGCAAGCCTCAGGGAGAGAAGGGGATAGGAGAGGATCAATGGGGCCAGCCTGAGGGAGAGAAGGGGGATAGGAGAGGAGAGGCCTCTGTGGGGCAAGCCTGAGGGCGAGAAGGGGAGAGGAGAGAATCAATGGGGCCAGCCTGGGGAGAGAAGGGGGNGGGGATAGCATAGGAGAGATTTCTGTGGGGCAAGCCTCAGGGAGAGAAGGGGATAGGAGAGGATCAATGGGGCCAGCCTGAGGGAGAGAAGGGGGATAGGAGAGGAGAGGCCTCTGTGGGGCAAGCCTGAGGGAGAGAAGGGGATAGGAGAGAATCAATGGGGCCAGCCTGGGGAGAGAAGGGGAGAGGAGAGGCCGATTGTAACTACTCATTAATTTTCAAGCGCTAAGTGTTGATTTATCAAGCCCGATCACATAGTTACATAGCGGAGCATGGGTATTTAGCTAGTATAGATATATAATATAATTTATTATAAACATTATATTAAGATTAGGTGGTGGAAGACTAGGACTAGGTATATCTAAAGGTATTATTATGATTAACAGGATGTAAAAAATATATTGGAAAATATAGTTTTCAAGGACTATAAATTCAGGGGACTTAGAGATATAATCTTGGGACTGATTAAATCTTATTGACAACTGGTTTTATTGGTGTTTATAGAAAATTGAGATATTGAAAATGTGGTGGAACACTGAGTGATATCTATAATATTAAAATATTATAAAAAACCATAGAGAGAGAATAGTATTGTTTAAAGATAATGAGGTAAGAACCCCAACAAATGGGAAAAATAAAGAAATAAATATAAATTGGGAAAATAGTATACTATAGATTGATACATAGAAGAATATATTATAATTATAATGAGCACATTAAGGTTAGATGTTGGAAGATAAAAATTCTGTATATGTAATTGTATTATTACTGCGAGCACTGTGTGAAAAATATGTTAACCCAGTCATTACACTGTCCACAAAAAATGTTGGTTGTTAAAGAAAAACTGCAAATAAAACATATACAAAATAAGTAAATAAGTAAATAAGTAAGTAAATAAATAAATAAATAAATAAACAAACTAGTTTAATTAATCATACTTTAATTAGACTGAAAAAATGCTGGACATACAAACTCTGGTCCCTTCCTACTTTTTCCTCAGTGTTTCAATAATTTAGTCTGGGACTTGCAGAAAGATCTTGGTTATATATTTTATTTATTTTCTGCATTTCTGAACCACCCATCTCCCTCAGATATACAATAAAACGTATACAATAAAACGTCAGCATGTAAAAAGGGAGGGAGGCAAGAATAATTAAGCCCTGGTAAAAATCAAATGAAAAGGTGAAATTCAAACTGTGAGTTTTTGTACAGGAGTAAATAGTTTAAACAGGGTAAGGATGAGACTTTCTAGGACAGGAGCAATTGCAGTTTGTTTTAGTACAACAATGAACATCTCTGGCTTCTGATGTTGTGATGATGTCCTATATGCCCCAGTATGAGGATTAAGTACCACATTTCTCTGAACTAGAAACTGGCCCAATGTGGTGCCTTGCCTATTCTGGCATTGCTATTCCATCATATAGGATAGGATAGAATGTGGTTAGTTATTTTTTTAAAAAAACATCAAGATGTTTAAAAAAGTTTAGTTCAGTTGCACCTGAAAAAAATGTTATCATATTTTAGAATAGACAATAGACAGCAAAAGATCGCATACTGTAAGTATAAATATAGATTAATTAAATTGTGCTGGTGAATGACTGCAGTAAAGTTAAGTGAAGATTAATTACCACTTTGATGCTCCAAATGGCACTGCCAGGTAGCTGTCTAGATTTAAAAGTTTCTTGACCTTCTGAATTGTCCGGGGACCAGGAAGGTGGGCTCACTGTATTATGGCTATTCCAAGCACCCTAGATATATAAGAAGAGAAAATATATAAAACATCCCCATCTATAAGTGATTAATGTCAAGTTGCATTGTAGATAAACATCTGGTTGAAGATAAAATATAAAAAACTTTGATAGGAAATAAACACAGTTATTGGACAATAAAAAGATGCAATTAAAGTTTAGCTATAACTTTGATTTTTACAATAATAATCAAGATGTAACAGTATGGGGATATTGTGCCTATTGTTATATTAAGATCTTTAATATACTTAAAATCAGTCTGCAAGTTGGAGAGAGTAGATTAGGTGTGTTACTTTAAACAAAATTATTAACCAGAAATATTAAGTATAGCAGACAAAATCATTTAAAATAAAATGTGCAATATGAACATGTAAAACAAGAGACCAGTTAAGATATCTCTGAGCAGTATGTGGTCTAAGCACTACTTTAATACATATGTAACTACTAAGTTTCTATATCAAATAAAATTAATAAGCAATCATGACTACTCCTTATGTATCTTAAAAGTAAGCAATTTATTTCACACCATTCAGAAATAAAGATTGCATTCACATATATTTTCATGGGAATAATTTGATACAGATATTTCTTAGACCCATACTCTATATAATTTTTATATGTAAGAATCCATCCCTCCCATTCAGAGATGTCATTCACAAGGAATACACATTATCCCCCAACTCCAACCTGATGGGAGCAGGAAAAAGGGGACCCTTTGGGTAATATTTTCAGTAACAAGGAGCATCTTTGATTAATGTTTCTCTTTCTTTGAAGTAATGTAGCAAGAATGTGGATTCTGATAAGAACTGGTTCAAGGTGGAGAGAGACGAGAACTGTACAAGAAAGTTGAAGTCTAATAACCCAAAAACTCATTACAATGTGGGAAACACACCCCTTGACTATTCAATCAGTCATTAACTAGATCATGCTAAGAATATTAAGAGATGCTATGAAATGTTACATGGATAAAGTTAGCAATCAGTCAAATGATGTTAGCCTATAAGACAACACATTCCAAATTCAATATGTTCGAACTGTATATAAAGTAATTTTTCTTTTTTTTAACCTTGTACCTGTTGTATTGGAAGAAATCTTCCTCCGAGATTCGAATTTCCCGGCTGGGAGAACGTCCCGACGCTTACGCAAGAATTTGGAGGCAGCTGCGTGAAAGCAAGTTTTCTTTATTATTGCAGGAGAGCGAGTTCAGCCGAAGCGTGAGCCAGCGTTCCTGGGTGAGCTGACACCGACATACAGTAAGTGTACAATTTTTATACCCTTTTCCTTTATTGAAGTTCTTTGTCTTCTTGGGGTGGTGGCATGTTTTCTTTTGTGTGTGCTAAGTTGTTAATAGCTTTAATCCTATCTCGTATTCGTTATTCCTTTGCCTTAAGATTCAATCAAGGTGGGGCTGGGTGTGTCCGGTGCCTTCTGGTGTTTAAAATGTTTCTATATTTGTTTTGCCCTGAGCTAGTCGGTTCTTTGTCTTATTGATTAAATCTCTGTCCTATGCCCTGAGCTAATCATTTCTTCGTGTTGTTGATTAAATCTCCGTCCCTCGCCCTGGGCTATTTCATTGATTAAATCTCCGTAATCACAAACGGACACTTTATTAATATTTTCTTCCTGCACGTCCCCGAACTTTTGTATTATCTGTATTTCGCAGCTGTTTCTAATGGCTCTGGCACTCTTGTAATTATTATCAGGTAATTCTATTGAGCTGTCTACTGAGTTTCTATTCTTGTGGCTTGGGCATTTGTGAATCAATGGCTGTTTTGTTATTCTAGTGATTTTAGTTTGGTTCCCGTTCTCTTGTGGCAACCCTGCACTGTTTCTGGTTTGGTTTTCTTTCCATCACACTGCCTTAGTGATGTTCCCTTACTACATACCTGTGGGAGACCTATCTTCTTACTTATACATAGATTAAAAAATATTAATCTACCTTTCCAGCTTGGATCCTATTTTGGCAAAAGGCACACTGAGTTAAAGAACCTTGCCATGATTTATGGCTTACAGCTTTGGTGAAGCCAGCCAGCTAGCTAGCTATCAATTATGTGGGCCTCTCACCTTGAGCTCAGGACAGTAGGGAACAGGTAGGCAGTTAATGAGGTTGCCCCCAATCACATTTTGATTGGCATCAGCTCAGCTCCTTGCATTCCACCTGCCCCCCACCTAGAGACCAAACCAAAGGAGTGATTTGCCCCAGGAAATAAGGAAAGGTGGAAACTTAAAGGGATGAACCTCCAGAGGTCTGGAAGAGACATTACTTGTGAGTAGTGCTTTGTTTTTCTTTCCCTAAAGTAAATCTCTATAACAGTGGTTCTCAACCTTTCTAATGCCGCGACCCCCCCGCGACACTCCCCCTGCCGCCGCGACCCCCCCGCCGCCGCGACCCCCGCCCCCGCCGTAGAGCCGGTTGCCAAGGTAGCGCGAGGCGCCGCCCACCCGCCTGGACAGAACGTTCTGCGCATGCGCAAAAGGTAAAAGAACCCAAATGGCAGCGTCCAGGCGGGTGGGCGAAGTCTCCCGCTTCTATCGCTACCGGCTGTCCGGCGACCCGCAGGCACGGCTGAACCGGGAGCATTTCACCCCTGCGAGTGACGGTGGCACCAAGATGGCGGGCTAACGCGCGCGGCGACCCCTGTGAAATGGTCGTTCGACCCCCAAAGGGGTCGCGACCCACAGGTTGAGAACCGCTGCTCCATAAACAGCTGGGCGGGGGTGGTGGTGGTGGAGATGGATTTGGCAGGAGGTTATGCTGTATCGTCTTGAGATTTTAGGGGTTTTGGCCAGCTTCTTTCATGGATGCCCCCGAAGTGGGCCCAGACGATGAAGAGCCTGCTTCAGGAATTTGGGAGCAGGGCGTGGCAGAGCATCTGGAAGATGCGGGAGACTCTGAACCAGGAGGGGATGGGCAAGAAGAGGAGGAGACCAGGAACTTCAGAAGGGAACTTCAGAAGGAGCAGACAAGCAGTTGGCTGACAACAGGAAGGAAGAAACACAGCTGCAGCCAAGAGGCTCGGAAGGCCAGCTAGAAGCAAAGGGTGGAGGAGGAGCTTGCTGGGCTTGCTCCCCAGCCCGCCTGTCAGTAGTTGGAGAAAAACACTGAAGGTAAGTGGGGTGCTTTGCACATGCTAGTCGGGTTGGGAGCAGGTCAGAGGTGTTATTCAGCCGGTTTGGACCGGTTCGGGCAAACCGGTAGCAGAAATTTTGAGTAGTTCAGAGAACCTGCAAATACCACCTCTGGCTGGCCCCGCCCCTGGCCGCCAGCTCACCGCTCGCCCCGCCCGCCCCGCCCCGTCACTCCTCATCTCGCCTCCCCGGTATAGCACACTGTGTGGCTCCTCGCTTGCATTGACCACACAGTCTCTGTGGCTTGCCTGCCTTCCCACACGGTGCCTGCGGCCCAAATGAGCGGCCCTGATCGCCTGCCTGGGTAAGTAAGCCTGCGAGTCGCAGCCTAGCTAGCTTCCCCCACACCGTTCCCGCCTGCCTTCCCTACTCCCTTCCACGCGGCACGCGGCCCCATGCTTGCCTGCCTTCCCGGCCGTCCTCGTGGCCAGGCCCGCTTGCCTGCCTTCCCTACTCCCTTCCACGTGGCCCACGGCCCCGCCATGCTTGCCTGCCTTCTCCACTGCCTTCCCGGCGGTCCCTGTGGCCAGGCCCACTTGCCTGCCTTCCCTCCTCCCTTCCATGCAGCCCGCGGCCCAGCCATGCTTCCCTGCCTCCAGGGCCTCCACCCGCATGCTGCCTGCTCGCCCTTTGCCTTGAGTCGGGGGACGCGCCAGTTCCTGCCTTTCTAAAGGGACACTTCCCCCCCACCGCCCCACTTGCTCCCACAAGTTTCCACCGTGGTCTCACCCTTTGCCGAATCGGCTCGCTTACCTCTGCCCCGTTTCCCCTACTTCAGAGGCCCCTTACTCACTCTCCCTGCTTCTTCCCCATGACTGCCTCTTTCTTCATCCCATGACCTTACCTTCCTCCCGCAGCTGGGGGCAGAGGGGAAGGCGAGCCAGGGCTGAGCCGTTGCTGCTCGGGTCCCCAACAGTCTGCATCTCGCCCCCCGCCTGGATTTTCCACAGCTGCTGGGACTTGCCTGCCGGGGGGAGGGGGGCGACCAGGGAGCATGATGCTACGCCGTGCGCATCGCCCCTCTGCCTGCTGCCCCTCCCTCTCCTGCCCACTGGCCCACGCACTTCAGTCGAGCGCAAGCTGCCACTGTGAGAATGGTGTGAGCCCCATGGGCTGGAAGGTAATGCTGACGGCGGGGAAGGAATATCCACTCCGGGCTTGCTGCACTCAGCCAAAGGGCTGCCTTGGGGCGGGGGGGGCATGGCGAGGCTTGGCTGCCTTTCAGGCCCAGCTTCGGCTTCTGCGGGGCCTTCCAGGTGGGAGGCCTGAGAGAAAATGCCTCCCCGAGGGTCGCCCGCTCGCCTATCTGCCAGCCGGGCTGGCCTGGAAGCGGCATGTCCCCTTGTCGCGGGCTGGAGCACCGAGGCAGAGTGGAGGTCGAGCAGGTGGCAGCCCAGAGCAGGGCCCGAAAGGCAGTCAAGCCTCGCCAGAGCGGATCTTTCTTCCCTGCCATCAGCCTTAACTTCCAGCCCATGGGGCTTGCACCATTCTCACAGCAGCGGCCTGCGCTCGGCCCGGCAAGGGAGGGGCGGCTGGCAGAGGGGCGATGCAGGTGGCATAGCCTCGTGCTCCCTGGTCGCCCCCTGCACCCCCCAGCAGGCGAGCCCCAGCAGCTGCGGAGAATCCGGGCAGGGGACGAGATGCGGGCTGGCAGGGAGCCGAGCGGCGACAGCTCAGCCCTGGCTGGCTTGCCTTCCCCTCTGCCACCAGCCGTGGGAGGAAGGTAAGGTCGCAGCCAGTCGGGAAAGCTGAACCGCTGCCTAGCCCAGAGCTGCCAGTGGGGTGGGCAAGGCTGCAGCGCACGCCTCGTTTGAAGTTCCCAGCCCTTTGTTTAAAAATCTCCCCAAAAGAGGGAGGGGAGGAAGTCCCGCCCGCGGCCCCTTTGTTGGGCCCAGAAGCAGTGGTGGAATTCAACTGGTTCGCTTCGCACCACTTCGGCCAAACCGGTTGTTAAATTGCTGGCTCGCCACGCCCTTCCCCGCCCACTGGGGGTTGCCATTCAGGGTGTGGAAGCTGCAGGGGCATGACTGGGAGCCGCGCTGATCAGCTGGCCTGGGAGGCTGCAAATGGACCGGCCGAGCCGATCAGCTGGGAAGCTGGGAGGCTGCGAATGAACCAGCCGATCAGCTGGGAGGCTGCTCCCCCTCCCCTGCAGTCCGTTTTTAGCCGGGAGAGCTTCCTGCAAACTCCTGCAGCAACCACCATTCCCTCACTAACCTGCTTTCCAGCTCAGTTCTCTGGCATGCAGGGCAACAAAAGAAGACCATGTGACTACCAGTTTTAAAAAAACTTCAGTCAGACCTTCCAACTTTGCGATATCTTTTTCCCCCCGAGAAGTTGGAAGGTCTGACTGAAGATTTTTTTTAAAACTGGTAGTCACATGGTCTTCTTTTGTTGCCCTGTGCAAGCAGGAGAATGGAGCTGGAAAGCAGGTTAGTGAGGAAATGGTGGTTGCTCTGGACTGGAGTGGAAGTGGGGATTTTGCATTATGATTGCTCATAAGTAAGTAGGAACCAGTAAAAAGGAATGGAAAAATCCTTATCTGTGGATCAGTGTTTTTCAGTCTTGGCAAGTTTAAGATGGGTGAACTTCATGCTGCCTGGGGAATTCTGGGAATTGAAGTCCATGCACCTTAAAGTTGCCAAAGTTGAGAAGCATGGGTCTACACTAGAATTTAGGATTTTCCATTCCTGTTTTATTTTGGTGCAATTAAACATATCAGTTATGGTTTCCGTAACAAATAGTAATTAAAGCGATATGAACCATTACTGGACTTTTTGTGAGAAACTGAAATTAAAAGTTGATCTGTGCTTTGATGATTAGATATGGGATTATGGAAATAATGTAGACAAATGTTAATCTTAGAGTAAGAGTTTGATATATTTTGTACTTATAGCAATAGCAATAGCACTTAGACTTATATACCGCTTTATAGGGCTTTACAGCCCTCTCTAAGCGGTTCACAGAGTCAGCATATTGCCCCCAACAATCTGGGTCCTCATTTTACCCACCTCGGAAGGATGGAAGGCTGAGTCAACCTTGAGCCGGTGAGATTTGAACCGCCGAACTGCAGCTAGCAGTCAGCTGAAGTAGCCTGCAGTACTGCACTCTAACCACTGCGCTACCTCGGCTCTTATATCTGTACCAAAGAAACTTGGACTCCAAAAAATTCCTCTTTCTTTCTTACACTTTCACTCTTTTTCTTTTCTGAGCCTTTTCTTTTTTCAAATCTGTTTTTTATTCATTTATCCCTTAGCTTTGTATTTTTTTGATGTATGAAGTATCAAATACTCAGCCATTATAATTCTACATTCCTTATTTACAGAAATCATACCAAGATTTAGAATGAAATCCACTGGGAGCCATCTCATATAAGGCAGGCTCTGAGTCCCTCTAACCAAAAAGTGTTTATCGACAGAAGAGAATATTTGTAGCTCAGGGTTGAACTTGGTGCTCTCTGAGCTTGATGGTTTTCTTGCAGATGTTTCATTACCAAACTAGGTAACAACATCAGTACTAGAAGGGAGTGGAGTTTGCTCTTTTTTTCACATACTAGTGGCTTACCCTATCAGTGTTGATCAGTTGCTTCACAAATAGTGTTTTGATTGGTGCCAGGTCTCTACAGCCTTAGGCAGAGAAGGGCTATTCTGCACCCCTCCCTCAAATGTTCTTTAAAATACAGAGTTTCCCAGCATTCCTTTAGGAACCTCCAACATGCAAACTGTGGTTACTCATCCTAAAATGAATCCTCTTTATCTGGAGCTTCAAAATTTGCTGTTTGCTAGGAAGATGTGTAGCTAAAAGTCAGTCTACATTTAGTGTACATCTGACTTTGGGGATATTTCTTCATAACCAAACAAAAGTGTATTTTCTATGCCGTTCACACCCCTTGCTCACTGGGTCTGGATGTCACAAAGCAAAGCCCACATTTTGTATTTAACCCCCGCGCCCCGTTTTGACTGGCAGAGTGCTGTAGGAGGCTGAGTGCTGTCACGCCCCCTGCCCACGGCCACCCAGCCACGGCCACCCAGCCAGTCATTAGGGCACAGAACTGGTTGTTAAAAGATTTGCAGCCTACCACTGCTCCAAGGTACCTTCTGATTCTAAAGTCTCCAAAACAAGGGAAATTGCTTAACTTGAGTGTGTGTGTATGTGTGTTTCTCAGGAATAATGGAATAACAGAGTTGAAAAGGACTTCTGAGGTCTTCTAGTCCAACCCCCTGCTCAGGCAGGAAAACTGATGCCAAAATCTGAGTGGAGGGCCTGGGAAAGGTGTCAGAATAACAGAATAACACTTAGAAGGGACTTTGGGGGGAACCCTATACCATTTCAGAGAAATGGCTGTCCAGTCTTTTCTTAAAAACTTCCAGTGATCGAGCACCCAGAACGTCTGGAGACAAGTAGTTCCACTGGTTAATTGTTCTCACTGTCATGAAGTTTCTCCTTAGGTCTAGGTTGCTCTCTCTCTTTGTTCAGTTTACAGCCATTGCTTCTTGTCTTGCCTGATGCACATGGGAGGCACTTGCATTGCATTTTGGGGATTGGGGCACGCACGCGTGCATTCGCATGCGCGCACACGCTTCGGGCACTCTGCACCAAAAAAGTTATCCATCACTGTCCTATACCATTTCAGAGAAATGGCTGTCCAGTCTTTTCTTAAAAACTTTCAGTGGTCAAGCACCCAGAATGTCTGGAGACAAGTAGTTCCACTGGTTAATTGTTCTAACTGTCAGGAAGTTTCTCCTTAGTTTTAGGTTGCTTCTCTCTTTGTTCAGTTTCCATCTACTGCTTCTTGTTTTGCCTTCTGCTTCTTTGGAAAATATATTCCCCCCCCCTTCTTTGTGGCAGCCCCTCAAAGGCCTGTTTTGTGACCTGCCTATCACACTCTTGGGCAAAGCATGTGAGCCATTTCCTCCTTTCAGTGGTCCATGAAAGTACATCTATAGTATGTAGATGCAGATAAAGTTTAAAAAAGGTGAACAACATTTTTACAGAACTATAGATACGTTGAGGCCGGGCGTGACAAGGAGTGGCTGGGAGTGGAGGGGCCGGGCGAGGCGCCTCTCAACGTAAGTGATGTCAAGTTGGCCACACCCACCCAGTCACATGACCACTCAACCATGCCCACCCAGTCATATGCCCACCTAGCCACACCCACTAAGCCACGCCCACAGAACCGGTAGTAAAAAAATTTGAATCCCACCACTGTCAAAGACTCCTAGGCCTGGTGGGCTGGGATCAGGCCAAAGCCTCCAGGGCCTGGCAGGGAGCAGACCAAAGGCCTCCTTGGCAGTTAAGGTTAATGCATAATTTGTATAATACTTTATACAAAGACAACACTAGTATTCAAGCCTACATGGTAAACCTGATCAGGAAACTGACTCCACCCAGGCTTTAAGATTTTCAACAAAGAGCATTCTTTTTAGAACCATGCATTCAAAAGCATAAGATAACATTTAATGATTTTAATTATATCATGATGTCTTTTTAACATATTTAGAATATTAGGATATCTACTTTATATTAGGATAGTATGTGGCCTGGCATGGATATGACTAGCAGTTTAACTAATCTGCAATTCCTAAACACTGCAATAGATTCATTTTAGAGTTAAGGAATAATGGGATAATAACAGGTATTTCTTTGTAAATTAGAAGTAGGAAAAAAACATAATTACAGTTGAAGCATGCATGGTTAGAGTATATTTTTAGTCAGGAAAATTTAGTTTAATGCCTGGAGTTCACTGATGGCATATTATAAAAGTAATGAAATAAAGTTCATTAAAATTATAAAACTATAGATTTATAATTTACTAGCTGGATACCCGTGCTTCGCTACGAAACTATGTGATGGGGCTTGATAAATTGACACTTAAAGCTTGAAAATTAATGAGTAGTTAAAAAAGTGACTGTATTATTTCGTTAGAGATGGTAAACTAAGTTTCTGTTACAGATGAAGACATTATTGCAAGTGTAACAACAATGAAATAGATGGGCTTAAGGGCTTTAATCCCAGCAGCAACCATGGCTGTTTTGTCTATGTAGCCAGGATAATAAGTTGCATAGAATAGACTTTCAATTCGTCCCTCAGATGAATTGCTGAGGACCTCCCTGTAAACAACATTCCTGGTTTTGCTGTCTGGCTGGAGGATGACCAGGCTGTCAGGTGAACTGACTCTGGAGCATGCCACATAGAACTGGCCATGGGAGAAACAGTCACTCGTGAGATGCACACCAGCCACTTTCAAAGTCTGTCCCTGTGCCTTATTGATGGTGATGGCGTAGCAAACCTTAACGGGAAATTGTAGACGTTTGAACTCAAAGTGGTAGTCTGATGGGATCAGAGGAATTCGGGCTATGAAAACGGTTTCTCCCTGATTGACGCCTGTGAAAATCGTGGCTTCAATTATGGGTTTGTACAGAGTCTTCACCTGAAGCCTGGTGCCACTGCACAGTTTTGGAGGGCTTAGATTGCGTAACAGCATGATTGGAGCGCCAACCTTGAGGTAGAGGACATGAGGTGGTAATCCTGGTGGGTTGAGAGTGTGCAAGAACTCCACAGGGTAATGTACAGCATCCCCGATCTCCATTACTGAGTCCACAGATTCATACTTCATATGCTCAGTGGACAACTTTTGCAGCAGAAAGTTGTAGATGCTGTTAGCTGAGTCATTTGTTGGAGTGAGAATAGCTCTTTCCCTCAGCCATGAACCGCAATCCACTCCAGCCTGATGAATGTTGGGGTATATTCTGTCAGTCAAGCTGATCAGATCTGTCACAACATCGCAAAGGTTACTCGGAATAGTTATTCTTCCCTCCTCTTCCAAAAGCTTGCCATCACCAATATCAAGTAATAATTTAGAAAACACTTCTGCCCTCAAATCACGTTGAAGGTGGACACACATGTTAACTGTCAAGGTCAGGACTTTGACTTTAGGCCATAAGATGGATGACTTGAGACAGGCATTGACTTCATCTGCACGTGTCCCACGTGGCACAACAGGCAAAGTCTGTCTGAAGTCACCAGCCAAAAGCACCGTAACTCCACCCATAAGACGGTTGCTGCCCCTAATGTCCTGGAGTGTCCTGTTTACAGCCTCAAGACCACCTTTGTGAGTCAGGGTGCACTCATCCCACAGGATAAGTTTGGCTTCTCGAAGCACCTGAGCCATGTCACTTTGCTTAGAGAAGTTACAAAGTGCAGACTCAGAATGATTCAGGTTGAGAGGTAACTTGAAGGCAGAGTGAGCTGTCTTGCCTCTGTCGATCAAGTTAGCTGCAATTCCT
>QLTV01004261.1:87813-100820 GCA_003457575.1 Thermophis baileyi | reverse complement strand
CTGCTTCTAATGTTGAAAAGCAATAGATTGATCAAGAACGTTTTGCCAGTGCCACCAGGAGTGTCAAGAAAGAACAACTGCCCAGAATCAGAAGCAATACTGTGCAGGATTTCATCGTAGGCTTTCCTCTGTTCTTGATTTAATTTTGGAACATTCACAGCAACTGCTTGTGTCAGCTGAACGGTCTTATAAGACAGTTCACTCAGGTATTGATGGTTGCTGACAGTTCCTTGCTCTCATGAAGGTGGTGGAAATCCAAACTGTAGGAGTGTTTTACCTGACATGGATATGACAATATCCTCAAGAAGAATAAGCATAAAACTGAAAGTGAAACTCCTCTCCTCTCCTTGTGTTTTGCATTTGGAACAGATTTATTTTGAGGTGGGGAGGGGGAGTAGGACTCCTTAGCATCAGAGCGTGGAACAGATTTCTTTTCAGGTGGGGAGGGGGAGTAGAACTCCTTAGCATCAGAGCGTGTTAATAATAATATAGGAAATACTAATGCTCTGATGGTCATTTCGAACAATCCTTTCTTAGTGAGCACCTAGAAGGCAAGAGGAACATACGTGGCAAATTTCAAGTTTGTAGGCTTTATGGTTCTGGAGATTTCGTGATGACGGCGTGAGTGGTTTTCGCTTTTATATATATAGACAAACCAAATCTGTAGTGAAATAAATTCTGTGCAAGCAAGGTGCTAGGTTTAAAGAGGTGAGTTAAATACGTTGTATTACAAATCCTTGTGATCACATCTCTCTAATTCCTGCAAGAAATAAAGGCTTGCTCTATATACTGAAACAGCCTAAACCAAAAAAATACTGAAAAATATGCTTTCTGTCGAGGAAAACACACACACACTCAAAAACCAAAATGGAAATCTTTGAGCAAAACCAGTAAATAACTCCAGCAAAGAAAATTACAAGCCCAGAAAAAAAAAAAAAAAAAAAAAAAGATGTGATTCATACTACTGTGTTTTCAGATCTGAATTAAAAGCAGTTTTTCATTTTGGTCTGTCTTTAAACTTTCTCAAAATGCTATTAATTTAGAGTATTTTTCAATTTTAATACTATAAATATTTGTTCCTTAGTAATTATCAGTAAAGTAACATACTCAAATGCCACAATCTCACTTTCGGAGAGAAGGGAAAACAAACACATCCAATTATATCATAGACAAAGCAATGATTCTTATTAAGTTGCAATGAGTTTTAACAAACATGCTCACCCGTCTTGACCTTGGTCTCCCAGGAGAAAACTTTCTTTTACTGATAGCAGGTTTTCCCATTCCAATTTTTGGAGTGAGTGATACATATGTGGTTGGACGAGCTGCAGAAGATTCTAGTGATGACAGCTGACATTGCAACATCTCATGTGATGAGCCTAGCTCTAGTGAGGTTGCTGGCAAGGAAGACACACCAGTACATTTGCTTATTTCAACAAATGATAGAAATGAAGAAAATATCTCAGATGGCGATTCTGAAGATTTATCTACCAACTGTGAGCTGTCAGTTGCACAACTTTCACTCTGAGGAACAGATGACATTTCACCATTTCCAGGAGTGTCTCTTCCATGTGTACCTTCTAAAACAACTACTGCTTCAGACTGTTCTTCCTTAGGATTGGAGAGTGGTTCTTTATTGACTAAAATGAAAGTTTCAGGCATCTTGAATGTATCCTCTGGTTTCATAAGAAGAAGCTGACGTTCCTCTGGGGGCATTTCCACTAACGCAGTGCTTCCCTGTGATGGTTTTGTTTCTTCAGTTTCTTTTTCTGGTTCTCGTTTTATTATTTCTGGAATATTTTCTGAAGTTTCCCTCTTTTTATCAGTGTGATTGCTATCAGACGCAGGAGTATTTTTAACAGATGTTTCCCCTTCTGTACCAAAATGATTGGAAACCTGTGTCTCCAGTTCACACTTTTCATCTAATGAGTGGCCTGAAACAAATGAGAACATTATATTTAGTCTCATACTATAGCACTGTTATAGAAAGCATCATCCTTTCAAAAATAGCTTTCCTTTGTTTTTTCCCCCTGAAAGTGCAAGCAGCTACAGTAAGTGTCTGCACTGACTGTTTTTGCATTCTGAATTTTAGTTCTGTAACACTTTATGAAAATGTAGTTCCAATTAGCATTTTACTACTAATTATTGGTAAACCTACCCCTTCACTTACAGTATTTATCTATCCTAACTAGAAATTATTTTATCACACCTTGTAACAAAAAAAATCCACAAATTATATACTATAGAAGAAGTACCTTTTATCTTTAGGTACCAAATAAATGTCCACTCAATTAAATAGCCCAGTGTCAGCCGCATCTCCAGCATGGGTTTCTGCAGCGTGCTTGCTATCGGCTGCCATAGAAACGGGGAGGGGGGCACGGGCATTTGGGATGGGGAAGCGAGCTGGTGTGTAGTAGTCCCATGAGAACTGGAAGGAAGGTTTATACTCATGAATTATGGCACTGCTGAGTGGAGTTGTTTATACTCTGTCAAGGCCAACCGTGCTGAGACTCCAGATGCGAGAAATACCTGAAGAGGAGCTTTCTCATAACATCATACTGGACGTTGATTGGACTCTCAGTGCTGGACCCTGGGGGGAGGGATTTGGGGGGACTTTCAATGTGTAACATTTGTGTATTTTGAATCAGATCTTGCCTTGCTTTCGCTGATATCTGTTGTGACCCAGCGCGGCAAGCCCCCAGGAAACAACACACACACACTGTTGTCCAAAATAAAGAAGGCTTTATCACTAATAAATGCTTAGTAATAAGTTAATTTCAGGGTTTCTCCCAAAGTGCTTGTTGCAAATCACAGAACACTTTGGCCGGGATTTCAAATACAAAAAAACACAAACAGATCATTAAGTCCTTAAATTCCTCACTTGCTGGAATTGGCCGAGAGCCCGGACTGGAGTTAGTCCAACTGATATCACCAAAAGTGTAAACAGCAGCCAGGTAAAATACATGTGTTGTTTCCCCTAGCATCAATCAGAGGCTCCTCCTCTTCATTGGAGTCACTTAACTCCTGCTGGGGAGGTGCAGAAGGCCCTGATTGAGTATCGTCCTCTGGCCCTGCGTCCTCCTCGGTCTCGGACTCAGGTGCCAGAGATACAGACTGCTCTTGCCACCCCATGGTCGGTTCTTGGTCTTCCGGATCCATGAGCAGCTGCGCGGGACTTGGGCAAGCCACAACAATATCATTTCAAACTTAGTAAAAGTACCTCTTCTCTAATTCAATGGAGTTGGGGGTTTTCTTTCTTGAGTTTTGAATGGAGGCAGGCCTGACATTAGGCAAGATCTGCTTTACCAGCCAACCCGGCAACCCTAGTCTACCATGGGGGCTGAGCACTCAATGTCAACCCATGGGAGTGACCGGGAAGAGTCTGGAGCCCTGCGATCGACCTCTCCACGGCCACGTCAGAGTCAAGACGAGACGGAGTGGCTGGAGGAGCTGCAACTCGATGAGGAGCCAGTCTGAGCCAGAGGGTCACTAGGCGTAGAATGGCTGGAAGACCCTGAGGAGCACCCACTGGGGGTGGCTTTCACCAGAGGGCAGCGTGGCGACTTCACCCTGCCTGACTCTGACAAAGAGGACCTCATGCTGAGCCATGCATTGCAACTGCTGCATGAGGCGATCGAGAGTCGGCGAGCTTGGGAAACCCTTGCCCAGAAGCCTGCCCAGCCACTGCATGGAGAGACCGGCCAGGCAGCAGGGGGAGCTGCTGCCTCCACAGATGCCGCAGTGGCCTCCATTGCTCCACAAGGGGCAGCTCCGGCTGTTCAGCCAGAAGCTGCTGCGGTGGCTCAGGGCCCCCCCAGTGGGGGGGGGGCAATCCCCGGAGGCGCCGAATAAAGAGCCGAGGTGGCGCAGTGGTTAGAGTGCAGTACTGCAGGCTACTTCAGCTGACTGCTAGCTGCAGTTCGGCAGTTCAACTCTCACCGGCTCAAGGTTGCCTCAGCCTTCCATCCTTCCGAGGTGGGTAAAATGAGGACCCAGATTGTTGGGGGCAATATGATGACTCTGTGAACCGCTTAGAGAGGGCTGTAAAGCACTGTAAAGCGGTATATAAGTCTAAGTGCTATTGCTATTCCTAAGGTTCCTCCGCTGGGAGTAAAATATGGAGGGGATCCCAAAGCTCTGGGATTCTTCCTAGCCCAAGTCTGGAATCACATTCAGGAGTATGGAGATGAATTGGGATCTGAGGCAGCCAGAGTGAGATGTGTCACCATGGCCCTGGAAGGAGCTGCAGCAGAGTGGATGGTTACTCTTCACAATGACAATGTCGCCCAACTAAGGAGCTACGGCCAATTTATGGCAGCACTTCGTCGGCGGTTCGAGGACCCCCTAGCTGAACGCAAGGCTAGGACCTGAATGAAGACCATTACACAGGGGCAAAGGTCAGTGGCAGAATACACCCGAGTTCTGTGAGCTGGCCTGCCGTATGGCCACCTGGCCTGAGGAAGTCCTGATGGAATGTTACAAGGATGGGCTTAACGATGACATCTATCACACCTGCATCTCCCGAGGGGCCCCTCAAGACCTCCAGCATTGGTATGTGTTGGCAGACAAGGTGGAGATAGACCTGGCCAGGGACCGGCACTGTGGCAACCGCAACTGGAGCAAGTCCTCCCCTCCTGCTCATAAAGATGCCCCCAAAGTTGCCAAAGGCGGGCCAGCACCCAAACCGAGGTCCACAGCGTGCTTCAAGTGTGGGAAGGAGGGACACCAAGCAGCTGATTGCCGTTCAGCCAAACCGAGCCCCAAACCTATGGCTGCTAGGGGCAAAAAGTGTGAGAAGCAGCTGCCAAGGCACCGCGAAACAGACTTGAAGGGGGTGGAGGTCATTGAGTTCACCCCTCCTGGCCAGGAGGAGCTGGGAACTCTGACCCCACCAGAGGAGAGTGAAACTGACTCTGACAACGACCCTCTGGTAAGTCAACATGTGATCCCTGTGACCATCCCAGTGGCGCTAAGGGTGCCTTCGTCGGGCACCCAGGGGAAGATGTTAGCCCTTTTGGACTCGGGGTGCATCAGATGTGTGATTAGCCCCGAGGTGGCAGAGAAACTGAGACTGAGGAGACTGAGGGTACCCATAGCCCTTTTGCCAGCTGGATGGGTCAGTGGCGGGGGGGGGAGCTCACTTCATAACTGAACCTGTGGAAATGTGGATGGGGAGCCACAAAGAGACATTGAGTTTCATTGTAGTACCCGGAAGGGAGAGGCCCCTCTTGCTTGGATTAACCTGGCTCCACAAGTGGAACCCTCTTGTGAACTGGAGGAAGGGGCTTCTAAGAATCCATTCCCAACCGGTGGGAAAAGGGGAAGAGAAACCCTTGCCAAGAGCCAAAAGAGCCAAGATTACAAGGGAATTAGGGGCTGAAGTGCAGGAGCGCACAGAAGGAGAGGAGAAAATTCCAAACGAGTACTGGGACTTAAGGGAGGCATTCAGTGAGCGGGGCTCTGATGCGCTCCCGCCCCATCGCTCCACAGACTGCAGCATAGAAATCCTCCCTGGGGCGAAACTCCCCAAGCCAAAAATCTATTCGATGACTCCACGAGAGTTAGATGAGCTGCAGGCCTTTACTGACAAGAATTTGAAGTGGAAATTCATCCAACCAGCTACACTGCGGGTGGCTGCTCCAGTGTTGTTTTGTGAAAAAATGGATTGGTCTCTTCGTCTCTGTGTTGATTATAAAACGCTGAGTGTGTGGAGAATGTTTACCCGCTGCCGCTGATGAAGGACATGATGGTGCATTTAGCCAAAGGAAAAATCTTTACTAAGCTGGACTTGAGGGAAGCTTACTATAGAGTTCTCATTAAGGAGGGAGATGAATGGAAAACTGCCTTTAATTGCCCTTTGGGTTGCTTCCAGTTCAGAGTGCTCCCGTTTGGGTTACAAGGGGCACCTGCTGTGTTCATGCAATTGATCAATGAAGTGCTGCATGAGCATTTGTACAAAGGGGTCCTGGTTTACCTGGTGACATTCTTATATTTAGCAAAACACTAGAAGAACACATTAAACTAGTGCAGCAGGTCCTGAAGAAACTCCTAGCCGTGAAACTTTATGTGAAGCTGTCCAAATGCGAATTCCATAAGGCTTCCCTAGATTACCTGGGCTACTGAGTGTCAAATGAGGGAATCGAGATGGACCCTGGGAAAGTGAAAGCAGTGCTGGACTGGCAAGCCCCATGCACCCGTAAACAACTCCAAAGCTTCCTGGGGTTCACAAACTTCTACAGACAGTTCATCCTGGCATTTGCAGAAATCGCCCTGCCCCTGACAGAACTGCTGAAAACAGGGGGGACCGCTACAAAACCACGACCAAACCAACCACTGGCCTGGTCCCTGGACTGCCAAAGGGCGTTGGAGAAATTAAAAAAGCTTTTTGCTGAAGAATCCATTCTTCAGCACCCCGACCCCGAATGGCAGTTCGTCGTCCAAGCCGATGCCAGCGACGTGGCTGTAGCAGCGGTGCTTTTACAGAAAAAAACCCCAAGGTCAGCTCCTACCCTGCGCCTATGTGTCCAAAAAACTCACCGACACGGAAAAACGGTGGGCAATATGGGAAAAGGAAGCCTACGCAGTCCGCTGGGCTCTCCTTTCATGGCGACACTTATTAGAAGGGAGTAAAGTGCCTTTCGAGGTCTGGACTGATCACAAAAACCTTGAAGCCCTTAAGACCCCCTGGAAGCTCTCCCCCAAGCAGGTCCGCTGGGCGCAATACTTCAAACAGTTCAATTTTGAACTCAAATACATCCCGGGGGAAAGAACTTGCTAGCGGATGGTTTGTCAAGAAAGCCACAATTTAACAGTCGGAGGGAGGAGGTCATCCACGCGATCATTCCCCCTTCCCAACAGGTGGCTCAAGTCACCACAGGAGGCCAAACCAGACATCAAAGCGACCCAAAAGGGGATCAAATGACAGCGGTGCTGAAGTCTGCACTCTCGGCCGACCAGTGGTTCGAAGAAAATCGAGAAAGCCTGACCCTACAAGAGGGGCTAGCTTGGAAAGGGTCCAAGCTGTATGTCCCTGCCAGTTTGAGGCTTCAGATCCTACAGCGCAGCCACGACTCCCGATTAGCCAGCCATTTTGGATTCCTAAAAACCCTCCATCTAGCCAGGAGGCAATTCTGGTGGCCCAAAATGAAAGCAGATGTGGGGGATTACGTCAGGAGCTGTGCTACATGTGCAACGATGAAAATGAGGCCAGGGAAACCCCCTGGACATCTCCAGCAAGTGGCCAACCCTCGCCAACCCTGGGAGGAAATTGCTATGGACTTTATAGTCGAACTCCCAGAAAGCAGAGGAAATACCATCATTTGGATGGTGATTGACTTATTTTCAAAACAAGCCCACTTCACCGCCTGCCCAGGATTGCCCTCAGCCAAAAAGTTGGCCAAGATGTTTATCAAGCAGATCTACCGGCTACATGGAGTGCCCCGTAGGGTCATCTCTGACAGGGGGTCCAGTTTACCGCTAAATTCTGGAGGGAGTTTTTTAAAGTCCATCAGCTTGACCCAAGGACTTAGCTCAGCTTTCCATCCGAGCACAAACAGGGCCGTGGAACGTACGAACGCCATGGTGGAGCAGTACCTGAGATGCTATGTGGACTATCAACAAGAGAACTGGGCAGATTTGCTGCCTTTCACAGAGGTGGCTTACAACAACGCAGTAGACAGTACCACCGGGCTAACCCCCTTTCAGATTACTAGTGGCATGGAATTTGTTCCCATGCCTGAGTTGCCATGAGAACCACCATCGTCCATGACCCTGGCCAAATGGATGGAATCGCTGAAGCGGGGTTGGGAGAACACGAAGAAATCACTAGCGGAGGCAGCAGAAGCATACAAGAAACAGGCGGACAAACGGCGATCTCTCCAGCCCCACTTCCTGGTGGGAGATCATGTATATCTGTCAACCAAATACCTTAAGCTCAGATTGCCTAGCAAGAAACTAGGACCTAAATTCCTAGGGCCATTTCCGATAGTGAAAGTAATTAACCCAGGAACAGTACAGCTTAACCTCCCACGCCTATTAGGGAAAGTGCATCCGGTTTTCCATAGCAGCTTGCTGAAGCCTGCAGTCAGTGTTGTGGTCCGCCAGCGGCCTGCGGAGCTGGCAGCAGAGTTGGACAGTGAGGAGGCTGGGGAGGAACATGGGCCAGTCCTGGAGTCTGGGGAAGGCTCTGCGTCAGAGGCAGAGATGGGGCCAGGGCCATCTGGGAGTTCTGTGCTGACTCTGGAGCCTCCAGAGGATGACATCAGCGAGGCAGAGGAACAGGGGGAGCCTGTTCCCAGTGCGCGCATGCGCAGAGCTGCCAGAAGGCAAGAACAGTTAAGACAAAAAGGGCAACTCGGGAGTAAGGCTGGGATATGATTGGCCCCTCCCATAAGACATAAAGGAGGCGCAAAGGGACATGAGCCTTTGCAGGAAGCAATTTTGTTCGTTCTGGTCGGTTTAAACTCTGAAGCTCCGTCTTGACTTTGTGCTCCGTTTGTCCTTGCCAAGATAATTGGCAATTAAGTCTTTGGCAGCGTGTCAAGGAAGATAAAGGTGGGTGCTTATCAGCCTTACCCTGAAAGACTGTGGCAGACTTCTGTCGGACTATTTACAAACTGCTTGGGACTCATTACGGGCTGTGAATGAACATAATTCACAGCCGTTGCAATAAAAAGAGGGTTTTTGGAACTAAGCGTGTGATTGTTACTGTCTCAGGAAGCCTTGGTCAGAACAATCAGATCACAACTCAGACCGCAGGACCGTCCAGCGCCTAAGCCAATGGTAGTGCAAGGGGAGACCCATTATGAAGTTAAGAGAATATTAGACTCCAGACTGCATAGAGGTCTGTGATCACACACACACATATATGTTCTATCTCTTCATTTTTCTTGTTGGGATATTCATGAGCAGGAAGAGTCATGTGGTAACTCAGTCAGCCAATGTGAGTAAAGTGCTACTGAGTCTGTGCAAAAGGAATTAAGCTAGAAGCTGGATGTGTTTTTCCAGTCTCGGGTCTGTCTCTGTATCTCTCTGTGTGAAGAATTCATTATGATATGTTGCTGTAAAGAAGAATGTATGGTACTGTAAATATTTTGATATGATTATAAAGAAGTTATTTGATTCAGCAAAATGCAGTCAACTGTGAGAGCTTCTGATTTATTTTTCTACAACAGAGAAAAAAAAAATTCTCTAACATTTCTCTATACATTTTTTCTTTTACCTCTTCCCTCTGAGGAGTACAAATTGTTTCATTCAACACTAGCCACAAGAGGGAGGTGAGGTATATAAATGTTCACTTCAACACTAGCTACAAGAGGAGCTGAGGACTCATTTTTAACTACAATTTCAGCAACCTCAAGAGGTTAAAACCCTCCACAAATCCACTTCATTAAAAAAAACATTAATTTCAATTAATTCTTTATATTTCAAAAAATAGGCTTTTGAATTATAATTTTTTTTAAAAATTTAAATTAAAAATTTAAAAATAATTTTCCCTTTTTATTATAGTTTTAAAATTGCATTTTTTTATATTTCTAAATCTTTAAGATTTTTTAAATTATATAAAAAAGGAGGAACCCGAAGGCTACCAAATTACACAAAATTAGACAATATTACAACTACTGCTAAAAAATAAAACAAGACCCAGCAATCGAGAATAACTGTGAACTGGGAAAGATTGTTAAAAAAATAAAATCCTGTATTAAACCAAATTTTAAAAGAAAGAAGGGACCCTGCATTGGAACTACTGGGAGCATTTACAACAGCATTTACAAAAATAATAACATTGTCATGGAAAAACACATAGTCATGGAAAAAAAGTGTAACACTTGTGATTAGCAAAATTAAGTGCCATAGAAAATTAAGTGCCATACCCATAGAAGACCCAAATTATATCTGTACCAAATGTAAACTAAGTGAAATACTTCAGGAAAAAATAAAGGGTCTAGAGGAAAAAGGAAAAGGGTATAGAGATAAGTCTAGCCACTCTGAGACTCAAACAACAAAATGAGAAACCCCAACTAAAGGAAGAAGAATGCAACCAAACTGAACACAGAAAGGAACAATTAACTACCAGAGAAAATGTACCTTTAGAGATAGTCCGATGGTAACATGTCACTCATTGAAGGAAAACAATCAAGAATAATGACAATGCAGTCCAAACCAGTCCAGTCCAGCCCCGCTGGAACTAAACAATCAATGTCATAGCCTCCCCTTGGAAGAAAGCATGCAAACACCTGGAGAAGAGACATCATCAAGTATACCAATCACAGGAAGAAAAGCAGACCAAACTTACTCAAGAAAAAAAGGTGTGTGTTGGTGACAGGAGACTCACTATTCAGGGGAACTGAATCAACAATTTGTAAACTGGACAATCTAACTAGGGAGGTTTGCTGTCTCCCAGGAGCAAAGAGCAAAGATGTGACTGAGACACTTACTAAAATAATTTAACCCACAGATTATTATTCCTTTCTCATCTTTCATGTGCAGATGAATAATCCAAAAAAGAGTCTAAAAAACAATATCAAGAGACTATGAGCAGCTAGGCATGAAAGTCAAAGAGATGGCAGCACAGGAAGTGTTTTCATCTGTACTCCCAATGAAAGGTAAGCATCCAATGAGGGAACGGACTTTTGAAGTAAACTACTTGCTTAAAGGATGGTGCTCTCAAGAAAACTTTGGATTCCTCTGAAGTTACAGAGGAAAGAGAGAAAGATAGAAGAGATAAAAGAACGCAGGAAAAAGAGATAATAGAACAAGAAGGAATAACAAATAGGATAGTAAGAGAAACTAGAGCTACAAGAAAACAACACAAATAGAAAAGGGAGAAGAAATTAAATTGATCTCCATTAATATTAATGGATTCAATGCACCAAAAAGAGAAGCAAAACTTTTATAAAACTCAAAAAACTTGATACAGAAGTAATAATATTACAAGAAATCCACATTGAAAAAGAGTAAAGTAAACTATTAGAATTACAGTACGAAGAATTTCATACAATTGGAGATTTTAATGTAATAGCAGGTATGAATGCTATTGTAATGTAAAAGCAAGTAAAAAGGACCATAAAACTCATTAAAGAACTAAGAAAACACATTACCCAAACTGTTTTCTGATCTTGTATTAGAATATGATTTACAAAAAGTGCAAATTTTAATTTGTTAGATGTATATATATATATCTATATAAAATGGAAAAGACATATAGGTAAATGAATGTATATAGAAATGGAAAAGGCAATATGTATTAAAGAAATCCATAAAAGAGATATATGACATATACAAAAAATTGTCCAGAAAGTAGATATACATAGAAGAAACATGTATAAAACATAAATTACAAATATACCTGAAAATATTTATATTATAAGTATACAAAATTTTGTGAACTGATCTTGAGCTATAACAAAAATTGGGATCTAGGATTCCTATCATTGTATGTTTGCATGTTATGTAATGTTTTTTGTGTATATATAAAAAAAAATTAAAGAAAAGAAAAGAAAACTTTGGATTCCTAGACCACAGTCTACAATACCTATATGAAGGACTTCTGGCAGGGGATGGGTTACACCTCACAAGAACTGGGAAGAACTTTTTTTGAACAACTGGCTAGGCTGATCTGAAGGGATTTAAACTAAAACTGGAGGGGAAGGGAAACCAATTTTTAGGACCTAATCCCAAGCATAAACTTCATGGCAATCAACCAAGTGGTAAGAAAGAAGGGGAACTCAGATATGAAACAGAGAGATGTAAGAAGCAAACACAGCATTAGTCAAAAAGAACTCTGATGTCTATACACTAATGCTCAAAACATGAGGAACAAACGGTGAATTTGAAGTCCTAGTTCATAAGGGCCAATATGACATTGTTGCCATTACCGAAACTTGGTGGGATGAAACCCATGACTGGAATGTACAGCTAGAGGGATTTAAATTGTTCAAAATAAACAGACCTAACAAAAGAGGAGGTGGAGTTGTATTGTATATAAGAAATAACTACACCTGTCAGCTCTGCCTGGCTCAGCTTGGGGCCTCACAGGCATCCTGCCATCAAAAGAAGAAGGGGGGGGGGAGAGAAGGATGAAAGGGGGATGAAAGGGCAATAAAGCTTTGTGTGTACGTGATAGGAAATCGGGAGGGGGGGGGGGGACAGGTGATAAGGACCAGGGCAGCCGGATCCTGATAGTACCAGCACACCACGGCCAGGCACCCTGAGAAATATGTGGATTACCCCCAAACATCTCAGAGATCTCAAAACATCTTGGCAAGCTCTGGTTGGCTGGAAACGGACTGGTCACAGGGGGAGGGGTGGGCTGGGACAAGCCTACACCTTATTTTTTGTAACTAGCGAGCATGGTAAATTTCAGAGCTGGCTTGACTTTACTGCAACCAATATCCTTAGTAAAAGAACCCTTTGCTTTAACCAAATGGAGTCTAAGGCTTTTCTTTCCTAAGGCAAAAAATTGGAGCAGGTCTGACATTAAGCCAGCTCTGCAGATGTGGTCAACCCAGAGAGGAACCCACCTCTACCGTGGGGACCGTGCAAACGATGTCGGCTCAAGGGAGCGACCAGGAAGAGAACGAGGCCTGTGGGGAAGCCTCCTCGAAGCCTCCTCCTGGAGGGCTGGATCTATCCGGATGGCTGGGACAGGATGACCCACCAAGACCATAATGGTCCCTCGGGTTAGGGAAAAAGCAAGAATGGGAAGAGAAACCCATGGGAGTGACATTCACCTGTGGGGGCCATGGCCACCACTGGTGAGAGACCCAAGTGGAACTGGGGGAACTGGAGGAAGAGTCGAGCTCAGATGGGCTGGAGCAAGAAGACTGGATGCAGGAGCAAGCCATAAAGTTCCTGAGGGGGGCTTTTGGTAGTCTCAAAGCTCAAGAAGCCCTAGCCCGGGTGGCACATCCCGCTGACCAGCCAAGGCAAGCGAGGGGACAACTATCTCTGCCACCGCAATGGCAGCAGCAGCAGTGAGCCCCTCAGAAACCGCAACTGCCCCAGTGCCT